>JAQFXV010002065.1:0-11347 GCA_034694065.1 Camisia spinifer | reverse complement strand
ACTAAACTTCATCACTTGGTGAGCTCTAACTACGGTTAAAATTTGATGCAGATCGGAGTCGGGCATGTTGTGTGGTTCCATTGTTAGTTTCAAGAGAATTTTAGACCTCTCATTTTTGAGTACGCAATTTTCTTATGTACGCAATGCTTTTTAAAGATTTCCTTGACACCCTTACTCCCCCTTGGTCGATTACTTACTTTGTGCATTATGCATACAACCTCCTCGATATAAACCGCCTTTGGCTCGTGTAGGCAAATATTGTGAAATAATTTTGGTTCAATATTCAATTTCAAAATATCATTAACTTTTTTATCATCAGTCAAAATTGACAGAAATTTAAACAAAAATTTGTATTCATTAGTTATTGCAATAAATATTGCTTCATCCAAATATCTAAATATAGAAATTGAATTATTTTGTAATTCGAGAAATAACAATTGAATATATACATGTAATTTCATTTCTACCAAATTTTTATGATGAAAGAGAATTTATTAAAATTTAGAATATTTTTTTTGCAGTTTCAATCTATAGTGTAAAACAAGAATTATAATTTCTGAAAAATATCGATTTAATTCTATTTGAATTCTAACTTAGGTTTCCATCTCATTGAGTTCAAAACATTCTGTTCCAATCTTGATAACTTGAAAATGGGGACTTTTCTACGAGAGAATAATGAAGAAAATGAATTATTTCTATCAAAAAATTTCATAAAATTTTCAAGATTTAAAAGTGGATATATTAATGATTGGATTCAGAAGAGATCCAAACTTAAAAATAACATCAAATTGAAATTCGGCTGCTATGAAACATTTGGCATGACTTTTATATCTCTCATTTTAATTCGAGTTATAAGAGCTTTAACAATGAGTGATATAAATAATTCAATGCTCATGTATTATGGAAGTCCGTGGCATTATTGGAGCGCTAACTATATTCACGTCGAAACAACTTTTCTCCTGTGGACATCTTTTTTTCTTATTGAACATGTTTATGTTATTAAATGTCGTGTTAAAGAATATGAATGGCTGGAAGTATTTGAGTTTTTTGGAGGGCTTAAACATTATAAAAAGATAGGTAAAAGATAATTGTCTTTTTTAAATCTCTGTTTTCATAATTTTTTAAGCATTCTATTGAAAATTAATCTGAATTGTTTATCAAATAATTAAAATCTAATTATTTCTAAATTTATAAATTTTTGAGGTATTTTTCTTTAGGAATTATAGAAAGCGGAGAAGCGATTGCTTTATTAAAAATGTCAAAAATAGTTCAATCAATCTGTTACTTATGCATGAATTTATTCACATTCGGGTCTGTTATTATTCTCGGAATAACAATGGCCTCAAATTATAGTACAGTTGATTTCATCTTATTTGTTATCACTTGGATCGCTATTTGGGGGGTTTGGTGTCTATATGTCTGTAGTGCTAATTATCATTTTTTAGGTTATTTTTATATAGTTTGCTATTATTTGAAAATACGATTAACTCATTTTGAGAAAAGTCTCAAAAATTTCAAGAACTCTCAAAAGAGTTTGAGAACAAAAATTTTAACCATTAAACAGCTTTTGAAAGAACACAATGAATTGTGCCTGAAAATAAGTATTTATAACCAATATTGGAAAAAGTATTTAACCATCACTTATGGAGTTTTTCTTATTGTTATTTGTTATCTAACATATGTTGTATTTTTCTCTTCTGTCGTATGGTTTGTAAATATTGAATATTTCGGTTTATTATCAACTCATATAATGCTAATTATTATTATCACATATTCTGCTTCATCGGTTTCTCATACGAATGGAATCTTTTACCGTGACTTTAATTCTATTTATGTTAATTCAAAATATCCGATTAAATTCAAATTACAGGTATTTTTATTTATTTAGGTATTTGTTCCATATATCAAATGACTGAAAGTTTTTTTTATCCAACAGTTAATGAATTATATCGAAAAACTTGGAGATAACAGAATTGGTTTCACACTAACTAATAATGTTCTGATAACCAGAAGAACATTTCAATTCGTGAGTATTTTTGAAATATTTTGTTTTCTCATGACATTTATTGCTTCTAAAATGAAATATCCCTTATATTACAGATGATCTATAATTTCAGTATTTATTTCTTATTATTCGTTGACTTTCAACTGAAACGAAAATTCAATTTAAACTGAAAATAATGGTTAACAATTTCTTCTTCTTTCAAAAATGATGGTCATTCGGAGGAGAATAATCGAGTTTATTACAGTTTCAATTATAAAATTTTGAAATTTGATTTTTTTCGAACTCATGAGCTTCATAGGGAAGAAAATAATTTTTCTGAGTTCTATTCAATAAGATATTTAAATTGAAAATTATGTCGAAAAAACTAAGTTTCTCACTATATTTCGGTCACTGTAAGTGTATTTTTGGGGATTTTATAAATTATTTATTATATTCTACGTATATATAGACTGATATATAAACAATAAATTCAAAACTTATCGAACAAAATATCCGAAAAAACCACTTACAAAGCAATTTTTGAGACAGATTTGATTAATTAACTACAACTGAATTTTTATTTGTTTATTTTAATATAATTAAGTATTATTTTATAAAAAAAATTATGTATTATATAAAGTTTTATTATCTTTTTAGCTAATAATATAAGCGTTGAATAGGATTTAGTTTGTATTGAATAGTTTTAATTGACTAATAAGTTCAGTTCATAAACGCTTTGAAGTCTTTCTCAAAAAAATTGCTCGAGTCGGCACATAAGCCCTATCCTATGATCATTTACATTGCATAGGGCTTAAGTCTTAACTTAAAAATCGAAATTTTGCTGTTACTTATTGAATGCTAATTGATTTTATTGGAACTCGTGCTGAGATCTATCATTATTTTTATTGTACTTCAAAATCAATTACACTGTTTTTGAGAAAATCACTAAAACTGTTCAACAGATGGCGAATAGTTTTTCATAAAATGACATTCAATAATAATAAAATTCATTGAATTAATCCAATTATAATTTAATGATGAATAAGTGATCAAAACTGTTTATCTTCTTCTCTATTCTATTCTTTTTATAGTATAGAATTCGAAGAAGAGATCTCTTATTCTGAGCGTTAAAACATCAAAGAATATAATGTTTTTTGGATATTATGTTATTGTATAAAAGTTTTCACATTTATGAGAGATATTATTTTTGTTAAACAATGATATAATTATTTTATCTTAACTTCTTTTTTATTGCAAAACTACTTTCTTTTTAATCATTTGTTATGAGAAAATCACAAAATGTTATTGAAAAATATGAGAACTTACTCAATAAAAGTTCAAGTTTCAGTTTCATCAAAATTAAATTACTTCAGAAGAAGATAAACAGTTTTGATCACTTATTCATTATTAAATAATAATTAGATTAATTCAATGACTTTAATTGTTATCAAATATAATTATATGGAATACACTCTACCATCTATTGAACGTTTTGGTAATTTTCTCAAAAAACAGTGTAATTGAAAGAATAGTACAAAAATATAATAATAGATTTCAGCACAAGTTCTAATAAACTCAATTAGCATTCAATAAAAAACAGCAAAATTTTGATTTTTAAGTTTTTGACTTAAGCCCTATACAATGTAAATGACCATAGAATAGGGCTTATGTGCCGACTCGAGCGATATTTTTGAGGAAGACTTCAAAGCGTGTATTCAATGAACTTATGAGTCAATAAAAACTATTCAATAAAAACGAAAACCTATTATACGCTTAATTAAAACTAAAAAGTTTATAAAACTTATATAATTAATAATTATTTTATTAAATAAGACTTAAATCATAAGAAAGAAACAAATAACCAATTATTCCCAAATATCAAATTTACTAATATAGATGAATTATAGATATATTTATTTCAAATGAGTATATAATATGAATAAAATTTAAAACCTATACATGTTATTTCAACGAGTTATTAAAATAGTGGACATTCTATAATAATTATGACAGATATTTTTTATGAGAGAATTGTTCTTTAAAGTCATATTTCATCAAACATTGAGAGTTTTTTTTATGAAGTTTAACATAAAAAAAAGAGGAAGTGATTTATGAATATTAAGGCATTTGGAATTCAATCGTAAATTCCATAATAATAGCTATAAAAAATTAAATGATGTTTATATTACTGAATAAATTGTTGAACATTTAGTTATCAATTATATTTTGGTAAATAAAAGGATTGCTTTCATATAGTTTCTCATTTTTCATTTTATTTCAATAGACGAAGGATTCATTTGAGATTAAATTTAAAATTTTTTTTAAAGAAATCGCTAAAAATGAGATTATTATTCATTTGTTTTGTATTTTTATCATCAGTTTATTGTGAGTAAAATTTATACAAATGAATCGAATATTTTATTATAAATACTATATTTTAAAAATATTTTTATGGGAAAAATTTCAGTCTTCAACTCAAACAGCATAACCAAAAGTGATTCTGGAAATGATTCGCTGAAAAACACTGGATATTCAGGTAGAACTGGAAAAGAAACAGGAAAGGCTTCATTGGATGAATTAATTATAAATGAAGGAATGGTTAAGCCTTTCATTGAAAATGGACAATATTTAAAGGAAAGAATTGGCTTTATATTCAATACCAGTCACGAAAAATTGAAAAATTGAAAAATTGGTGGTCACGAGTTTTCTAAAAAGTTACAGATTCTTTGAGAAATTGAATCAATTGTTAATAGATTTATCAACATGTTATCCAATTAGTTAATTTCAAAAATATAATCAATTAGTAAATTATTCGAATTATTTGCGTTCAATATTTTTCAAATAAGTTTTTCTATTATTGAATTTTATTAAACAAGTTTTGCAAATATTTCAACAATCATTATAACTCATATGAAATCCAAATTAATTCTATTTTATATTTATCACTAAATTATGATCTGAAAACATGTTGAGGACTAAATTTTCTTATTCAGTTATTATCAAATATTGTATAATATATTTTTCTTTAATCATATTTCAAAACAATATTAAATTTAATACTTATCATTATTAAGAAAATTTGAAATTTATTAATGAGCCTCAAGAGTTATCAATAAGAGAAAATAATTTCTATTTTTTGTATTTCGATATTATTCAAACGATAGACAAGTTTTTGACACCAATTTGATTAAAGTAGTTATAAATGAATCCCTGATAAGACTAATGAAAGTAAATTTTTTTGATATAAATGTTTAGTAAAAACAGGATATGAATAATGATTAGTAACATATTTATGATCATTTTCAAATATTTCGATAATAGTTATACCAATTTGAATGTTTATATTATTAAATAAATTCTTTAACATTTACAAATCAATTATAAAATTCTGTATAAATGAGTTCAACAAAAAATAGTTTCTCATTCAACAGCCTATCATTCAACAAACGATTCAATGAGAAATTCTCAAAATAATTGTAAAACAACTCAGTGCTTCGATATTAACAGTGAGACAACTGTTCGCAAAATTAATTTTTGAATCTCTCAAAGATTTTCATTGATTCGAATTCCCGAAAACCTCTGATAATAAATCAGAAATGTTATCTTTTATGCTTATTCTCTGCTTTATGGTCTGCTTTTAATTGTAAGTAAAACTTTTATAGACTGATATAAAACAACTGGAAAGGCTAGACTTTAATATTTTGTTATTTCTATGTGATTTTTTAGCTTCCGATTCATACAAACCTGAAGTAATTGACAATTCAGTGAAAACCAAAGAGGCCTCACAGACATCGGCGGAGAGAGGATTTAATAAATTGAAATTTGCAACAATCATTCTGCCACATGCACATGGTGTTAACACAGGAAGAGAATTAGTTAATTCTTTGAATCATATGTTCCATCTAAGTGAGCCCTTAACAAAAGGGGCAAAACAAGTGTGGGGTTGGTTTTTCTGAATCAATTGTAAGTGAACAAACAACTTAATGCATCTGAGCGTGTCATTAAATTGAACAATGGTGCACATTGAACAATTAAATTAAACAGTCTCAAATTATATCCCTCTTTGAGTATTACAATGATATACGATTTTTTGAAATAGCATTTAATTTTGGTTAAAATTGATTGTAAAATTCTGTTTCAAAAGTTCGTAACTCATTCTTGTGCTCAAAGAGAGCTATATATTGAGACTGAGACGCTATAAGTTTTGTTTATTGATACGCCCCTGATGCATTCAGTTGTTGGTTTGCTCATATTTGTAATTTTTCTGAAAATTTATTCAATTGATCAATAAGTTATAATAATATTTTTTAATCAAATATTATATTTGCTATAACAGAATATAGTTATATAAGCATTAGTTCTATTTATAATAATAACTTAATAATTTTCTGTTTTTCTAATAAGTAATAATATTTTTTCTATCAGATTTTAAGAAAAAATATTGAAAATATCTAAATTTTATGAGTAATTTATTCATCATAAATTAATTCTTTTTTATATGATTTAATAATAAATAGTGCATTAAAACCATAATAAAAATGCTAAGTTCATTCATTGTTTACTAGTAATAAGTTAGTAACTGTAATTTGAGTGTATCTCTGAAAAAAAATGTTAAAAATTGAATTAAATTCATTTAAATTGTATTACTAGTATAAGTTGAATATACTTTATGATAAACCAATAAATGCTTAAAGAATTAATGGAATTTCCTTTGTTTATTCATTATGAATTTCAATTGATGCTGTATTGCATTTCACTTAATATTTTATGTAACGAAAATATCCAGTTATTGTTCAACTTGAAAAACTTTCGGCATAAAAATGAATTTCAAATCAGATTGTAATTCTTACAAACATAAAATCAGTACTTTTATATATTTTGAAGAACATTTTTATTTCATACCATATGAATAAAAATGTATTGTTGAGATATTTTGTACAATAATATATTCTATAATTCTTATTCTTTATCTAATTGTATTATTCATATTAATATTGATTCATATATAACATTTTTGCAAATATTTTCGTACTTATGGAGGAATTACCTGTACTATTGAAACTAAAATAACAGAAATAAATTATTTTGAATTTTTTTGCACAAAATTGGAAGTCTAACTATGAATCAAGTGTTTCTTCATTCACTGGACGGAACATCACATCCATTCTTGAATTTCTTCTCCTTTTCGGTTGAAAATCTAGATTTTTACGTCTGAATGAAGAGCAAATTATTATTATGAATAAGATAATTATGAATAAAACGACCAATGTTGCCATAATTATGATGACAACGTTTTCATATGCAGTCTCCACTATAGTTTTCAACTCATCTATTGAATATGATTCAACAATTCCAATCTTTGAAACAAAATTAAAATTTCAACTACAATCTGAATTACCCATGAAAATAAAAAATCATCATTATTAATTATATAGAAGTGTTATCTTGAACTAGTATAAATATATTTATCTGATTGATTGAAACAATATGGATACAAATGAAGAAGTGAGAGAATATTTATGAGATTTTGGCAAAAAAGCCAATAGAATTCTGTTGTTTTAATGTGTGTCTACTTCTCAGAAATTTTGTGAATTTTATTCGATTGATTCGAACTAATAGCTTACTTCAGGTTTTAAATAAAATAAAATTTCTTATGATCATTTATTAAGAGACAGTTCAGATCTTTTTTTCTTGATAGTGAAAAAATTGATGAGTATTTTTAATAAAATAAACATGCAATGAATATAAGTACAGAGTATATGGCTTTTGGAAGGCAAAAAGAGCCTTAGGGTCACGTGTTTAGTATAAATGAGTTAACTGTATCATATTTTAGAAGACTGTTAACTCATTCATACTAAGCATATAAACTTAAGGCTCTTTTTGCCTGACTAACCCCATATGTTCAATAATTCGAATTACATACCCGTTCAATGCAAACATTTTGATCTGAGTTTTGAGGACAAATACATCTATAATGAGTAATATTGATTGGTAGACATAAATGAGAACAATTAGATTTGAAGCATCTGTTGAACGTATTTGGCTGACGAGATTCATGTGTTATACGAAATTTGAGACCATATTTAAATAGTGTGTTTCGAGAAACTATGAATTGTTTTGAAGTATTCATTTTGATATCAAATTCACAAATATATCTCTGTTTGTTTTCATAGTCTTCACATTGAAGATAAATAAAACCCGAATATATCTCTAAATTGTCCTCCAGTGGCAGTATTTTATAATTCTTAAATTTATATAATATTTTATTGTTATTCCCGTTATAATCCATTGAACAAATTGTATTGTTTTTATAATTGAACCAAAATAACATTTTTGATTCATAATCAATATTCAATCCAAAACAATATTCATTGATCTCTTTCAATATCAAAATATCACTTCCGTCTTGATTTGATCTGAAAATGACGGATAAATAGTCATCTTCTAAATATTCTTTCCAAAACATCAAAGATTCGATAGGATTTAGTATTAATTGTAAAAGATATGATCTGTTCGATAAAACTTTATACGTTTCGTTCATATTATAAATATGTGAAACATTGATATGACTTTCATCATAGCTATAAATCAAATCATGAATCCAATCGATCTCGAAATAAAACCCTTTTGATATTTTTTCAGTTCTTTCGTATTTCAATATTCCATTAGAGCTAGCATTCAATTTTGCAAAATTAATACTATCATTGTAACCAACTGTCCAAATAACTAAATTTTTTCTCAAGTCATAATTCAAATCATAAACGTGTTTATAATTCTTCGATTTTTTCATATCAATAAAAGTTATATTATTAATTAAAATATTTCTCAATTCGTCCACAAAAATGAAATCATTCTTATAATCAATGCTTGTCCGGGTATAAATAATTTTCGGTTTAGTTATTTTATTCTATTTCAGGAGAAAAATTTCACTTATTATTAATTAAATTATTTTTTGAAGAATTACTTTTTTAAAATTTTAAACAACTGACTCAATATGAATCATTGGATAACATTTTAAATAATTACTTGACTTACATTACAAAAAGTATATTCAATTGAGAAAAATGTTGATAAAACCATGAAACTAATTTTCGATATCATATTGATTGATTATTTAAGTTAACTGAAAAAAGAATTGAATTTTTATTAGTCTTAGTACTTAGTTCTTATTTTTTATTTTAACTTATGTAGTGTAACGTAAAATTAAATTTCATTTCTTTTTTATTTATAGACAAAATATTCAACATTGAGATAAGATTGAAAATTTCTAAAAAATTTTAATTAATTAATACATTTATTGCAACCTTGCATTCTATTTATTGAATATATTATCGATAATATCAGTATTTATTAGACTTCTCAACCAATTTTCTGATCAAGCTGAAAGAAGATCATTTTATGAACTATAATCAATTTGATGCTTTAAAGTAAAAAAAAAATAAGAAAAAAGCTCAATTTTAAGACATTTAAGATTTTCAAGATAAAGTCAAATTATATAAATTATTTATTAAGCTTTCAACACATCAAACCATAAAATTGCTTCATTTTCCCCTTGAAAATATTATTTTTATTGATTTCGAAAAACACGTTCTATAAATATTAATTACGATGATAAAGTAGTCACATGAGATTTCCTTTTAGTTCGTAGGAAAATTCCAATTTGTTCTGGACTAAATAAGTTAATTTATTAATAACTGGCTTAATTGTTAGTTAATGAAGAACCGATTTTATAACTATATAAGTCGACAAACTCAATAAATGAAAATTAAATTCAGAAAGACATGAGAGATTATTTTTTAAGGTTTTTGAGTTATTTAATCTATACATTAAAACAAAGCAAACATTTAATGATAACAAAATGATTTATTGAAATACTATTTCCATTATTTAATTATCCTTTGATAAGGCTTATTATGTAAATAACATATAATAGTTGGAAAATTTTTATTGATTTTTTAAACAAGTTTATCATTGGAAGGATATATCTGAGATTTTGGCAAAAAGCCAATAATGAAATTATTTTTATGTTTATTTTAAATAATGTGTTAACCAACATAAGAAAAAGCGTAAAAACTTATTACTCACTCATATTTAACACATTATTCAAAATACATATAAAAATATTTTCATTAGGGACTTTTTTTGCCAAAATCTCAGATATATAAACATGACTTGAGTAAAATATTTAAAATTTTATTTGACCGTTAAATTTTTGACAGCATTCATTCCTCTTGATGAACATCATAAACATCGCTTAACACATGTTGAGCACTAAAATCAATTCTTAATTCACAATTATTTTAGAGACGGTGTGGAACGACTTCAAACTCATTTTAAAATCTAGAAATGATGATCATATATCACTGATAATTAAGATCAAATTAATAGTAATGCAGAAATAATCGAATTTGAAAATATCCAATAAAAAGATTTTTACACCTATTTTACAGATTTTTTACAGAATTTTACAGTAAATTACGCGTTATATTACACACAAAGGAATTTTACACATAAATTCTCAACTCTTATTATTGTACAGTATATTATATTCTTTAAATTATTTGAAATTTTATTCAAATAACTTTTATTATTTATGTTATTGTCTTATATGTGACTTCAGTTAATATAATGTAATACAACTCATAACAGATTTATTTAAATAACATTTTTATAATATTTAAATATCTTAGGTGTTAATTGAGATTTTTAGCAAACTTTTCATATCATTTCATAGTAATAGATCTCTCTCTAAAAGTAACAAAACTAAAACACTTCCGCCATTAGAACTTTTTAATAGTTAAATGTCTTTTCATCTGTTTATTAAGTGATTGTTTTCGTATAGACTTTTCATTACATTTATTAAAATTACCAACAAATGGTTTTTCTCCCGAATGAATGCGTAAATGTCTTAATAAATGATTTTTGAAACTAAATGTTTGATGACATTCATTATAATCACATTTATATCTCTTTTCTTTCAAATGAACACTTCTTTTATGTTTATTTAAATCAGAACTTGTAGTGAACTTTTTATAGCATTCCTTCCAATCGCAGACATATTTCTTAATTTCCAAATGAATTAATTTATGTCTAACTAAATGTGATTTATGTTTAAACATTTGATTACAATAATTATAATCACATTTCTTTTCTTCGGAATGAATCAAAATATGTCTCTTTAAATCACATTCGTATTTAGTATTATATTTACATTTAGGCCAAACACAGGAAAATAGTTTATTATAATTTGTATTTTCAGTTTTCTTTTTGAGATCACATTCAAAGTCTTGACTCATAACTGTTTTACATATTTTAATATTATTTAAATATTTATTTTGATATTTATTACTAATAATAGGATTG
>JAQFXV010002064.1:0-11354 GCA_034694065.1 Camisia spinifer | reverse complement strand
CAATGGAAATCGTTAGACGTCTAGTCCAAGTCTAATGGATTAGACCTCAAAGTCTAGACTTTGCGCAGCATTAACCTTAATCATTTAAATTTATAACCTAAGTTATTATTGTCTACTATTGTCTTTATTATTGATTAAATTGACCTCTTCTTCAAGAAAAACGTTTAGAAATATTTCGGTTTCAGAAAAAATTGTCTCAGAAAACAGCAAAGTTTTTGATTCCCGAAAAGTAACCGATTTCTATCTATAAAAATCCCGATTTTGGACCCATTTTCAAAATTTTACCTCCCAATAAATCCTTTTTTGGCTATCATTATGTATAATTTGATAATGCTATCAACGCTTAAAATTATAGGGTTGACGCTCATGTAGACTAATTTTCATCGCTAGCTTCTCACATTCGAAATACTTCAAAGCTCGGCTCTTTTGCTGCACTTATGCTTTAATTACAGTTTAAATTAAAGGCTCTCAAATTCAAATATTAACTTCTCATTAGTATAATTGTAATGTAGCTGAATATATCACATACGCTTCAATAGAAAAAGAAGTTTTAGAAATAAGATCTTTTAATCAATTTTGTATAAATTGACTTACAGTATAGATATTATGCCAAAGAGGGTTGTCTTGAGTCGACTGTTGGAACTTCACTAAAACTGTCTCATTCAATACTTTATTTAAAAGTAATATAAAAATATTAGTATATTTTCAATTTCAAAACTGATAGATATCATCAAATCAAAAGTCAAAAAGGTTTTATTTAGAATTAAAATTTGCCACAAGTTTTAAACAATAAGTTGAGTGGT
Source organism: Camisia spinifer (assembly GCA_034694065.1). Taxonomy (NCBI): domain Eukaryota; kingdom Metazoa; phylum Arthropoda; class Arachnida; order Sarcoptiformes; family Camisiidae; genus Camisia; species Camisia spinifer. The sequence goes on along the minus strand of JAQFXV010002064.1, from coordinate 10,551 downwards.
TTAACAATTATGTTCAATTCATTGGGAGTTTATTAAAACTTAGATTTAAATTTATGAATATTTCATTGAAATTTTCCAAATCTTTATTCATTTGGAAGTAATCAAATCGCCTTTCTTTACTGTGAGACATAACTGTCTTGCATTTTCTCAATCATTTGCATTAATTTGAAACACTTCAACACTTTTAAATATAAAATGCATAAATGCTTCAAAATATTGCTTAAATAATATTCTAAAATTTCGTTCAGAATTTAAAAATAGAAATTGGATATAAATTTATTAAATAACGTAAAGACGATTGAATTTATAATTTAATACTGAAAGATGTTAATCAAAAGTGGCACAACTTCTTAATAAACTTCTAAAAAATCCATTATAAAAATTCTGAATTTAGAATAATTCATTTTTAACTTTTTTCATGAAAATAATTGAAAGATTTATTCAACTTTATCATCAGTTTCAAAGCCATTAAGTTTTTATGACATCAAAGAATATTTCGCATTTTTTTACTTCCGATTAGAGCCTGAAATCTATTAACGGTGAACGCAATCCAGAAGTAATCACTTTTCTATTTTGTTGAAACACTCCTAAAATGCCACAAAACTTGTGATTTATTTTCTAATCTCATGCAAATATTTGTTTAATTGAATAACTCAAATAAAAATCATAATTATATAGTTCGGTCACGAATTCGTGACCAATTTCATCAATGAAAATACGAATAAGTAATCAATATATGAAAGTAATAAACAAATTTCAGTATAATTTAATTAAAGTCAATTTCGTTTATATCCTTGAGCTAAACTTCATTCTTTCAAAATGGGCTGAAATAACTTAAAAGTAGTGAAGATAATAGTTATCTTTCAAAGTTGAAAAGTTTGTAAAAAATTTGTTTATTGAAATATAAACTCAAGATTAAAGATCAAAATTGCTTTGAAGAGCATTCAAAACTTATCAGTAAGTTTATTGATAAGAGTTGAATAACTTTATTAAAAATAACAGTTGAGGTACTGGTACTGCTTTACATAATAAGGAAAAATAGAATTGAGGGGACTTTTAAACTTTTAAAAGTATTTATTTTCCTCTATTCTAGAGATTCATAAACTTATATAAATATATGAACTTTTCCTTCAATTCATGGAATTGATTGTGATAAAAAAAGAATATAATTGATTGAATGAAATGATTGATTTTTATTGAAACTAAAACTTGATTGAAATTTTTAAACTAATTATTAATTTTTATTTTTTCAAATATTTCATAAATCTCGAAATCTCTTATTCTTCCTTTTTTAAGTTTTAATTAAAAATTAATGAACTCTGGACTAAATTAATATAGATTTGTTTCAATAAAGTTAAATGCGATAGAATTTATGAAATCTATTGAAAATTTAAATTGTCTCTCAATTGAATTGCGATTATATAAGATGACAAAGGCTTTTATTGAAAAGAAAAATGTATGGAAACTTTATCCAAATAAAGTTTTTGTTCATTCAGTTTGATTAAAATTCAATTGAAAAAAGCTGATGAATAACGAAAATCATTTAAAAATTAATTTTGATGGTCCATAAATAAAAAATTATGATCGATGGGTCATAACAATAATCATTGTGATTAAATATATTTAAATGTGGAACAATTTTCAAGAAGAATAAGAACAATCTCTTTTCCAACACTTTATCTCATGATTTTCCAAAACTATTATAATGAAAGTTTTTGTTGAGATTTATCGATGATATGAGTTTTACATTCATTGGAAATAACGATAAATTGCTTTCATCTTTTAATAAAAAAGTAGGTCTGAGATGCTATTGCCTCAAGTCGTAGACTTACTTATAAGTTAAAAGAATTACTGGTATACTGTATCGCGCGTATAAAAAACCTAAACTAAGTTATTTGCAATACGGATATGCGGAAGCACTCAATATCTATAATAACTTATTATTGGCAAATAATTAGATTACTTTTTGAACTCACATTAATCTTCGATTCACATAATTATCTTTAAGACAATTGTTTATTTAATATTCCTTCAAAAATTAAAATTGATTGCCGTTTATTGAAATAGTCAATACATTTTTCACAGTTTTTTGCTTTTTATTATTCGAAGATAAAGAAAATTGAATTCAATTCTTGAATTATTATTATTCTATTTAGCAAATAATTTTCAGCTTAAGTCGATGTTTTATGATAACATAATGAGTATTCAGAATATGAACTAAATTCAATTAAGTCTGGGAACTTGTCTGACAAAAAACAAAGAATGGCCACATTTCCTAATTCAATCTGGAATAAGAGAAAAAATTGAATGCTCGCAATAATATACAATTTTTGGGAAAATCTGCAAATATTTGATTATACTGTGCAACAAAATTAGATACGGAGTACTCTTTAAGTCAATAAATTCATGATTTTTAATTTGCTATTTTTAAATCTAATTATTTAGCATAATAACTAGCTATAAAGTTTTATACACGAAATCGAGGAGTGAAAGTGGTCACTAATGAAAAAAACAACACTTCATATTACTCTCGCTATTTAAAAAGGCAAAAAAATTAAGCTAAAGTAAAATAAAATAAATCACGCAATTCAACTTTCGATTCAACTTTCAATTCAACTTTCAATTCAAAATTCAAATCAAATTCTAATTCAAATATAAGTTAAAAGGCAAACTACCTCTAAACGACCGCAATTTCTTTATCATTTTTAATTGTACTTCAATATAAATATTTCCATTTCTAGACTCATAATTGATCTATTGTTAGTATATTCTTAGTATCATTTAGAATAATAGGATATAATCTAAGATAAGTGAGTGATAAGTGAGACAGAACTTAAGTATACTGTAATTTAAATAAGAATCTAAACTAACAATTCGGAAAACTTATGAGATTTTTTGATAATTTGAAAAAATTGAGAACATTTTTGAATGAAAACAAATTAAGATGTTTTATGCGATGGGTAAACAATATAAGTGTTTATTGGGACGATTCAAAGGTTCTTAGTTTGAAATCATGACTTTTATTATCCTAATTTTCTGGATGTTTAGGCAACACAATCCATTAGAAAAATTTTGCGCAACATTTGTTTAGTTCAGGATAAAATTGCGTTATTATAAGTCTCATTATTGTGATAACACATTCAATACTTCTGACATATTTCATGTTTTCAACAAATTGCACTTCATTGAGGAAAAGGTCACGATTTCCTTTACTCCTAAATTAAGACTTCAAAACTTACAAAAGTTAGAATAATCGTATCAATTATTCATATAAATTATATTTTTTGGGATTTAAAAGTCTAAATATTCTCTCAAATTCACGATAATTTCATAAATTAAATCGTTGAACTGAGAAATTCAATTCATTAAAAATTGAGAATTTATTCATTTTTTGGGTTTTATTTATAAAAATTGTTTCGTATCAACCAATTTATACCTCATTCATGTGAATGATATTGAAAATTGTGATAAATAAAAACAGTGGCACATGAATTAGTGAGTAGTGTTCCCTATATTTTTAGAATCTGATGAATTTAATTGATTGGTGAATACAATACAATACTATATTATTAAAATCTGGATTTGATGAATAATCACAATAAGTTGAAAGAAAATTTCAAAAACACAGATTAAGTTCAAGTTTTTTGTCGTTAGTAGTTATGAACTATATTTCACAGCAGATTTTAACCGTTCACCAAATGATACTGTAATAGTCTATCTCATGTTGACTCCGCTTAACCCTAAAGCTATTCTAAGTTATTCTAATTATTATAATATAAGAATAATTGTAATAATTTATTCAGTTAATACTCTATTGAGTTAATCCAATTAATATCTGTGAAATTGAATGTCATTTCCAGTGATTTTGATTGAAATAAATGATTTCAAGTTTGTCTTAAGTTATTCCTATCACATAAAAAAGAGATCACGTTTATTATTCAAGTGAAGTTGAATAAGTGAAGTGCGCTTCAGAGCATTTTAAATTTATTTTTAATTTCTTTCGCCAAACATTATCAAAAAGTAAAACCCTGTCTATTCTACTTAAGACAGAATTACTTATTTTCAACAATTTTCCGACTGAGTGCTTTGACAAAGCAATTGAAAAGTTGTGAATTTGAAAGAAATAAGATGTAAAGTTAATTTGAAAACTCAATTCTAATCTGTTTTTTCAAAATAATGCAGTCTTGGATTCAAAGTTTTTTATTGAATGATAAATGATTGTTAAGTAAGAAATGAAAAATATCACGACTTGATAACTAATTAAACACAAAAAAGGAATACACGAATAAATAGTTTTTAGTAATTCAAAAAGTAATATTGAGGTCATATCTTGTAATCTATTGAAGATGAGATTCGCCTTCAAGGATAGTCTTAAAGGAGAGAAAATGAAAGCTATGAATTTGGTGAAAAAGTTTTACCATTGAATTAAAATGAAGACAAAAATAGAATTACAATTAAGATAAGGGTATAATATTTTACAATTGGGTGTTTGCTTGAAATTGTTTGAAGGCGAAAACAATGATATACTCAGTATTCATATAATGTATTTTACACTTACGCACGTCTGAAATAATAAAAGGCTTACTGTCCGTGACCTAATGCATAGACCTAATGAGTTACTCATTTCCGCTTCTTTTTACTAAATCAACGCAATTCTACCTTAAATTAAGTGAAGCTTTAAGTAATAATTCCTTTTTTCAACATTTTTTCGCCTTTTAACAGGAAATTTTAATCTTAAAAAGCTTTGTGTAAATTATATGGAATTTTTTACATATCTTAAATGCTTATAATACGAGATTCATGTTATGCATACATAGACGTAAAAAGTAGCGAAACTTGACCACAAACTCGACTCATAACTATTATACTTCGAAAATATCGAAATATTGAAGTCAAAGGAAACATTCATTAACTTCATATGTAAGTTAATTCCTATAATTCCTATAATTCAAGGTAAATGTCCTGAAGGGTTACGACTTCACTAAAATAACATTCAAATTAGTTTGAAATACAGAGCATTACTTGTAAGGCTTGTAATTTACAATACAGTGCCAGCACTTCTACTTCTCACGAGTCAGTATGAATTGATGTGAATATGAATCGTTGAAAATAATTATTCTTATTATGTGGTTTCGCGAAACTTGTTCTCTAAAAGTGATTACTTTGAAGTTTATTTGCTATTCTTTATGCCTTTTCATAATAGAAACATTGCTATTGTTGATTACATGAAGAAAAGCTATAGAATCGAGTCATACAACTTGTTTAGTGTTGTAAAAGTGATATAACTTGTCTGCAGTTAATTTTAAGTTTCATATAAACTCATTAACATAAAATCCTTTATAATTAATTTTATAAAACAAAGTTAAGGATTGGCTGCTTTCAAATGTGCCATTAAAGCCATTTCAACTATTCTTTTGATGCGATACTTCTTTATGATTGTGAATGTTTGTGACCTACAGAAGACTGTCAAAGACAACAGACCAACAAAAACAAAAACAACAATTGGGGTTCACTTTTGCAATTTTCTTACTTTTCATAAGAAAATAACTATTATATCTGCAATATCTTTGACTTGTTTTGAAGTTAAAAAAAAGTTTCATATCTTGATAAAACTGTTTGGAGTGTATATAAAGGTATGAATCGATCAGATTAAAGGTGAATAAATTGATTCTTCGATCCTAAACTTTTGATAGAGTTGGCAATACTTGTAGTTGAGTTTAATGTTGAAGTATGTGGTCGTAGATGTATATGTGGGTCGTTGTTGTTTGAACACAAGTGTCCTCTTTTAGAGAACAACTCGTACTCATACAAGTACTTCCTCTCAATATTTGGAATTTAATATTATTATATCAGAAGCATTTGCGTGCGACTCATCTGCTGACCCACTGACCCAACATTTAGTTAAAAACTCTTCAGTTTAAAGGAAGAGAACTAATCGCACGTCTTTCTTGTTTCTATTGTGCGTGATATGTGAGGGAGGAATCACTTCATTCTCTGATTCAGCCTCACTCACAATCAGTATCTTCTTCTAATACAACAACTCGTTAGAGGAAAGGGAAAAAACCAAACATTTTGCAATCATTCAAGTTTTTTATCTAATTGAAAGGCATCCCAAAAGACAATCTCAATGTAATATCAAGATGTGATTCGCAGTCAAAAGTTATTTTGACGCCTTTTTATTTAATTTTATTCTATTTTGAAACTATGGTAAGTCATAACTCATTCTCGCTTTTATTTTTATATTAAGCTTAGCTGAGATATTAATAGAAAAGTTTATTTCTCATTGGTTTAATTGTGACAAAACTTTTTCGCTGAGTCAATAAAGTTTTCTATCAATACAATAAATTGAATGATTGTTAACTAACTGTACTATATATGTCTTTGAAATGCTAAATGATTGTAATAAAGTTTTTATTATAACTTTAATAGTGAATGCAATGAGTTTTAGGATAATTTAATATAGTTTTCAGTGCATAAATAGTAATTCTGGACTGTATTAAAAGTACTTTAAAGCGTACCATAAAATGGTAAACACATAGATTGTTATCTTATGAATGATAATATGTAATTAGTCAGGCGTTGGCGACACTGCTCGACAGTCCGTTTCTTGAACTTTGAATTAAAAAACGAATGATCTTTATTTTATTTGCAGTTTTTATCAGGCCGTTCACTATTGTTGTCAGCATTGACTCTACTTTTGTCGTTTTACAACTTATTATGTGAAACCAAATCATATAAAGAACACAAAGACCTTTTAGATTTAATGTATAGCGACACAAGTCATGGCGAAACGACAGCAGAAGCGGCTCAACAACAAGTCGTATTCATAGATCACGGCGGAGGTGCCGTCAGTCATATTAGAAGAACTTCATATATTCAGCCGAAGCCCCAAATTGTGCCATCCGTTCCATTTCGACCTCATCCTAATCATTATCCCAATTCACTTTACGAAAATAGTTTCGCAGACGAACCATATTTTAACTATCATGAAGACATTCCTCGAGTCTTTGAAAGACGTGCCGGAGAAACAACACCTAAACCTATAGCACCTGAACCACAAGCACCGCCTTCAATACCATTCATTGCACCTGAAATTCATTCACAACAACCGCCACATTCGGAAATAGATGACGAAAAATTTAGATTTATTCATAACGAAATCGAACGAATACCACGTCCTTCAAAGCCTACACATTCGGCAATTCAAACACATCCAATACAACCAATACAACCAACATATCCAACATATCCAACACATCAACAAATATCAAACTCTCCACCGGTTAATCCAATCAATCCGTTCCTCAATTTCGCTCAACCGCCAGAACTATTTCCTAACTTTGAGTCACCCTTTGAGGGCTTTGGGCCTCAAATTTCACCACTATTTCAAAGACGCCGTTTGACAACCAATAATAATATACAAGATTTTAATCAAAATTCAATCGGATATCCCTCTTATGACTATTATAAAGGCGGTGATGAAGATCCTTCATTAACTAATTGGCCAAAAATATTTAAGTTTACAGACGGGAGGGCTAACCTTTTCGAGTTCGAAAAAATGAAAAAACACAACAAAATCAAGTTCAACAGTAAAGAGACTTATTTCGATAATATAAGTAGAGATTCGTTTTTGATACTACACGGGGGGGCTTTCACTCAATAAAATTATTGTTTATAATTTATAATTCAATTGTTATTTTATTTACAACAAGGAATATATCAAATATAAAAATATAAGCAATCGGTAGTTAATTAATAAGTAATCATTACTATTAATCGGGTTGAAAATAAAGTCCACAAAATGCTTCCTGAATAGCCCGAAGACATGGATAGTGAGGTAGAAAACCTCCGGCTTGTTCTGCATTCGACGCGTTTCGCACGTGTTTCAGATATCCCTCATTTTTCAATGATTTAAATTGAGGACAATTCGGACCATTTAAGTGAAATTCAGGTGAACTGTATTTATATAATACCCCTTCACTCGCTTTTTGTATGGGTTCGAAAACATTAGACCCTTTTCCGAGTCGAATACCTGTGGAAAACATTTTTGTTTGATTTGATTGTTTATTGGATGACTTTTTAATAGCATTAATGGCATCGTTTGGTATATTTTGTTGCTGTTGTTTCTGTTCATTAACATGAGTGGCAAGTATTTGATGTGCGGGTAAGTCAGAAAACATCAATTCATCGACTAATGCCTCGTGAAGACGAGTTTTTGTTTTTGTGGCCTCTTTTTCTTCATTAATAAAGTATTGATTTCTAACCAATGAGTCTTCTTTTTCCTGTTCCAGCAATTCTTCAATCAATTCTTCGTCTTTACTCAGTTTTCCTCTATTTTTTATAATTAGATTTGCGTTTTCTTTCTTATAATTTTCAATCTTTTTATTGGTTGAAATGATATCGATATTATTCACTAAATTGAAAACAATTTCTTCGATTTCTTCTAAATAGTCATTATATTCTCGAAGTGTCTCGAAATCTGTTTCTTTTTTATTATAATCTTTTAATAATCTTTTTCTGATATCAATTTCTTTTTCAACGAAGTCGTCATCAAATAATTGAAGTCTAAAATTGTTTCTTCTGAGGCCAGCATTACATTTAGGACAAGAACCGCTTCCCTTTACAAACAATAATTCAACGCAATTCTCACACAATGCGTGTCCGCAAACATTCACTAATAATTTAAGCGAAGGATTTCTGTATTTAGTGGTTCCACAGTATGGACACTTCACTTCTTCATCCATTCTTAACACTTATATCTCATTCAATTCTCTATTTAATCTTTTCCATCAATGCTTTTGTTTTTTCAAAGTTTTATTAAATAAATAAATATTCAAATTATAGCAAAAAGTTTTGCTTTCAAATTATCATTAACTAAGTCTTTAAGTTTTGGCAATCGATATATCAATAATCAAGTCTTCAAATCAAACGAAGAAATCATTAGATCTTAATTTTTTTTGTAATAAACAAATATATCACAAAAATCAAAGTTTTGCCATAAGTTTAATTGAATAAAACCATAAAAATTTAGATAAAAGCAAACTATTTTTAGTTATAAGTTTCTAACAAAATAGTTAACAATCAATACTGAATAAAAACAGAAAAACAATAACTTTTAGCCAATAATTTAAGAATAGTTTCAATTAAATTAAATAATAGAAAAGTTATAATAAATTATTATATTTGAATAATAATAAATTAACTTGAATTGAGTGAACACTTTTGTAAGAAAACAATGCTTTTCAGTCAGCTGTTAATGAAAAAATTGAACTATTTATTAAAACTGAAAAAACAAATTACGTTATTATAGCTCATGAAATATGAGTCCCTTTACAATAAAATGTTTGTAATTTATTTTTGTTAAATCAAACATAATTTAGTTGATAAAAGTTTTGAACTCTATTAAAGACATGCGCATTATATTGATATCATTAAAAGATAAACAAGTCATCATTTCTGCCAACTCTTTAATAAACTAAATAAAAGCGTAAATTAAGAAATAATCATATTTTAGTTAATGTAAACTATTTTTGTTAATTAGTTTTAATGAAAGTAATTGGGAAGAAATGATTGAAATAAGCGCTCGTCTGACTCGAGGACCTGTTTATTTCACAAATGAAACGCTTAAATGCGTTATTACTTTAAAAAATGTGAAATCAGTTTCAATTCATAATAATTGTAATAATAATACAAGTAATGGGACTTCTGATGAAAAGTCGAGTGAATCAAAAAAGGGGTAAATAATGAAAAAATAGATAGTTATTAAGAAAAAATGAATTTGAATATGATTTAAATAATAGAGAAGTGGAAACTCTTTGTTGGGCTGGAGTTCAGATACACTGTTATTGTACAACAGATGAAACTAAAGTAATATTTAATGAAAGTAAATGTCAGACAGCGATCACATCAACGGATACATCATTTAATCCGTGTTTAATTAAAGGAGAAAAGGGTCGAGTCATATACGCCTCAAAACCTAAAATCCTTTTTTGCGATTTAAAGCTAATGCCGAATGAAAGCAAAACTTTTGTTTATTACGAAACAATACCAGAAGAATGTGTGCCGTCTTATAATGGATGTAAAGTTAAATATCAATACAAGTTATCGATCGGTACTCAAAGAGTGAACGCAACGATTCAGTTGTTACGCATTCCTATACGTATTCTTTCTATTAATTGTAATCAAATAACTAATAATCATAATCATAGTATCACTAATAATAGCATTACTAATAATATCAGTAATGATAATGATATTGAATCTAATAATCATGATATTGAATACTTGGATGAATCGAAAAGAAAAGACTCATTGGTTAGCAATCATTCGTTGAGTTCTAATTGTTTCGATTCAAATGAGAGTGTATTAGACTTATCATTACATAAACTCGATTGTCTCACAGCTAAACGTTGTCCTAATAGTTATATAATAACCAATCAATTTGGAAAAGTGGCCAAATTCTGTGTTTTGAAGTCTACTTATAAACTCGGAGAAGATATTGTCGGCATTTTTAACTTCACTGAAACCACTGTTCCCTGTGTTCAGGTCTTT
>JAQFXV010002063.1:0-11359 GCA_034694065.1 Camisia spinifer | reverse complement strand
AATTATAATATTAAACATTTATTGAATTAAAATAATTGATTAAATGCATATTTTTTATATGCACATAAATCTTCTCTTCTTTTATTGCTACTAAAAGGAATGCTCATTATATATGCAAGAAAGTGGTATTATCGGCGTATGATCGATCCATTTCTTGCAATACTGTACTTCTCTATACTGAAAATTGCAAAAGTAAAAATAAATGAATTTTAAAGAACATTTGAAATAATTTAATAGCTGGTTCGAAATTTGAATTAGCATGCTTAACTTAAATCTAAATAAGTTAATTGTTTTCATACAATATTTGTAAGAAATTAAGGTCTTGAAAATTAAGGTCATTGAATATAATAAAAATATATTATGAAATGTACCTGGTACTTTCAGCATATGTTAAATATATATATTTGATAAATTATCTCTAACTAATGATATTTTGATGAAATTCTCATAATAATATTTTAAAAGTTGAATAAATTATATTCGCAATAGAGATTAACATCGGTTGGATTCTGAATGGGGTTTGGTTTTAAAAAGTTAGGTTTAGGCTGACCCCAAAAACTAGAATATTGTAATTGATTTGAATTAAAATTCATTTCAATCATCAAAGTTCTATTGAATTTTGCAGCAAAAATAATTGCCTGAACCTCATTGATGCTTGAAAGATCAATTTGTTTTTACGCTTTTGATAATGTGAGAACTTCATCACAGGTACAACAAAATGTTAGGTATGAATGAAAATATATCTATAATGCTAAAAGTTATGAGAATAATTATTAATCGTCATTTTTTCCGGAAAAATTAAATTTATTTATCAAGTGAATGAATAATAGGATGAATGAAATGGAAACTTAGATCAAGTTCTTCCAAACAAGACCTTTACAACTATCTCATTTATTTAAATGGTCCTACAAAGCACTTCGAAGAGTCAGAGGAGTTTCTGTAGCCAATCGACATTTATTCAAAGCAAATCTAATAATATTGAAAAATTAGACGAACCACTCTTTTTTTAAAAATTTTATAGAATGCAAGCTCTACCACAACCAATAATTGAATGAAAATTAGTGAAATTCATTATGATTTTTATGGCAGACTCGAGCATGGCGATATTTTAAACATTTCATGATCGTAAACTCGGAAATTCCAGGACGGCGGGACCAAAGAGTTCCGGCCCACTGCTCATCTCTAATAAACATTTGAAAGTTCTTTTCTGTTCAATTGATTATTTATTGAGAATCAATACTGTTTTGTGAGCTCTTAAATGCATTTTTTTAATGTTATCCATCACTTATTCTAATCGCGAGTAAATGTCATTAAGGAACAAAAGCTAATGACAAAAACGTATTTCATCTATCATTTAAATTTCTATTACTGTATTTTAAATTAGAGAAATATTATTTCGTTTTTTGCATTCTCTAGAAATTATTCGATGAGTTGAGTTATATTTTTCTCCGAATAAGAAAATTATAATACAATTCAACAGATTCTTGAAGACAATTATGAAATATTTATTGACTTGAATATATCGGGAGAAATTCTCCTTTAAAAGTACTTTTTTTATTCGATTCTTTTGATTGGTTGTTTTTATCAAATTTGTACAATAAGTCAACTCTACTTCAGTTATACATCATATGTCTCAACAGAAACAGAATTTGTTGATCATAAAAATGAATTGCCAGCCATTACTATTTGTGTTGATTTGAGAAACATTACACTCAATATATCCATAATTGAATCGCGGAAAATGTTTGATATAAGAGATGTACTTAGAGATTCTTCAATTAGGTTTGACTTGAATTACGAGAAAAATATAACAAATGAAATGATGAGCTCTTCAATCGCTGCATTCAATAATATATACCATTTTTTAACAATAAATTCATTGTTGACAGGTAAGAATAGTCAATAAAATTTAATATTATTTATTACTACAAAGATTATCAGGTTACAGGAGTTCTCGATTGTTTTTCAGGTTATCTCACAAATATTTCTGAATTCAATTTAATTGTTGAGCACTTTTCAAATGTTTTTCCGTTTTTGTCAAATATATTTACGCTTATAGAATTTTGATAGAAAAGATATGAACAGATGATAATTTGAGAAAAAAATTGTACCCACGATCACATTCAAATGTATATACAGAAGTAGGCAATAATTAAGGTGATTCGCTCAGATTATTATGGCTAGAATAAATTTTTGGAGTGAAAACTAGATTAAAGATTATCGATAACATATAATTTGTCTTGATTAAATGATCTTCAATAGGCGTCTTAAACTAAAATATTAAGTAATTTTTTATCAGTATAACTTTGATGACCAAAGATCATGAAACTAGTTTAAATTTGTAATGATTATAACAAAAATTACGGCGAAAATTTTCAAGCATCGGTTTATGGATTTTCGAACAATCTATTCAGAATGTTGAATAATAACTTTGGATCCAAAACCAAATTGAAAAAGAATCGTATTTTTTATGATAGAAGACAAAATCAAGTGAGAAAATCAACGGGTATGTTTGCTACGGGTGAAGATCCTCCTCAAGGTTTTAGAAAACAAAAAAGTAGTGCTTGGCCTCTCTTAACTTTATATTGAAATCTTTAGAAAAGTAGTGGTTTGTCCGCTCTTATATTATTTATAGAATTTCGAAAAACTAGTACATGATACCTCCCTTCTTTATTTCATAAAAATCAAGTAACTAGATAGATTATTTGGGAAAATTTATCATTTGCCGATTAAAGCCAAAATTTTTCTATTTTCTCCGAATCATGAACATCAGGAACGAAATCGGGGTTTGACTAGAAATCGATCAACTCTGCATAACAAATGAATAAAAAATGGTTACATTGAACATAGAAGGTTTAATAAAATATTTTGTTAAATTTAAAAAACTAAAAACATATTTATTGTCATATAAAAGTTTATTTATCTTCATATTATATGTATTCATAACTTTAATTTCTTTTATGAAGTTTACATATATTCAGATAAAGCGCTTTAATTTGTTTTAATGAACATACTGAAAAACTTTATATACTAGTTAGCTATTATTGAGTATATTTACATTCAAATGTTATTTTCAGAAGGAAATCCATTAAATAATGGTAACTTTTAGTCCAAATTTTCATTCATTAAGCTCCAAATTATCTAATTATTCAATTTGTGTCTTAATTTCTCTGTCATCAAAATGAAAATAGAGAAATAGCCTCCAATTTTCAATAAAAATAATCCAAAAATTAAGTTAGAAATTTTGAGAAAAAGTTCTTTGCTATTGTCGCCATAGAATTCAGCATTCTTAGAATGCAGGTTCCTTTCTTCATCGTATATTTTACGCACGTATTCTGTGTAGACATGTCTTTTTATTCCAAATTGATGTATGAATTTGGTCCTGAAATGAAATATTTTTAATCGAAAAAGACTTATCAATGATAAAAACTGAATTTAATTATTTTCTTACAAATTATAAAGTTTGAATTTAACACTTTTTTCCAGATTTTTTCTGATTGGGAATGCATTTAAGTTTGTGTAGAGAAAGTCACCTGCTTCAATCAAACCTAATTGATTATTGTATCTAATTATTTCATCAATGGCAAATTGAGGGGCCAACAGAATACTTCTGGTTCGAATCAATTTGTTCATAAGAATCAATTGTGAATAATTCGGGAAAATCAATTTTTCTCATTCTTGGCATTAAAATTTTAAAATCCTATAGAACAAAAAAAATTTAAATTCTCTAATTTAATTGTAATTCAAAGTTTTATTCATATAATTCAGTGATAAGTTGACCACCAGTGCAGTGTAGTCGTTAACTAGACAGTTTATTTATGAGGATAAACATTATACAGTAATTCTTAAGTTATGATGTATTGGGATATTGTATAGCATAAGGATAACATTTTTTCAAATGTTTAAAATTAATAAGTAAGAGGTTTTCGGGTTAAATTAGTCAACAATTAGAAAATTTAGAGGATGGTTATGTACTTAACTCTTTTGATGATCTTGAAAGCATAAGAATTAAAATCAATTAGTATAGAAACATCTTTCTTTTCAATGAGTTGTTTAAATGTTTCGATTCGAAATTCTTTTTTCAAAATGAGCGATGTTTGGATATCACTCAAAAAGAGGATGTTAAGTATAAATACAGCAAAAAGCCAATGAATGATCAAATATTTATTATGGAAAATTTTCAGCTCTATTCCTATGCAAGAATTTTGAATTTTAAATTATTTGAATCTTTTCAAGAAGTAATGTTAGAATTTTTGAACCTTTGCCCAGCAATGAAATAAAATAATCAAATGCAATAACAGATTTGATCCTCAAATCTGAAACGCTTATTGAATTTGTAATGGAGACCAATAAATACTATACCAAAATGAGTGTCCAAACATCGATGTTGAATACTCTGAAAACATTGAGGAAATTGTTCTCTGTTTCTATTTGAGGACAGCTTAAAATTGAAATCACTTTCATATTCGGTGTTAGAAAGAGATAGTCAACTACAGCACTTCTTTCCTCATTGTAAACATACTCATCACTAGTAAAGTCTATAGACCTGATAAAGATTAAATAATTAAATTAATTCAAGAATATCAAGAATACTTTGAATAAGTTCTCACTCCATTTTCCATGAAACGAAGGAACGTGTTTATCGTGTTATTTCTTCGCTCAATGACTTTCTGATCAGTAACAATTTTGATGAAAAATAATCTTTTCCAATAAATAAAAAAAACTCAAAGCTTATTAAGTTATCAAAATAATTTTCTTAAAGTTGTTTAACTGTGAATTCGAAATCCAACTTTTTTGACAAAAGATTCTACCTGTAATTCCATTTGTTTGCTAGAATTTCAAAGATATAATTATATCGACTGCATATATGAACTGAGCTGCCATTGTTATCCATAATCTTTGAAAAACGAATCTGAATTCTTAGAAAAAAAAAGAAATTGTTTTATCATTTTCTTGATTCACATCTGCAGCTCCCAAACCAATTCTAAACTCAACGGATGATCTGTTTAATCCATTATAACTATAATATTTAGGATAATCCGAGCAAAAAACAGACATAGTTTTGTATTTTTAATTGAATTTTTGCACAGATATTATTTATATTTATGATTCAAAATATTAATGAATAGCAAAGCAAACTTTTTGTATTTATTGATATTTGAGTGACATTATAATTTTCTTACAACCAACAGATAACTCATAAATAAATTTATTC
Organism: Camisia spinifer; assembly: GCA_034694065.1. NCBI lineage: Eukaryota > Metazoa > Arthropoda > Arachnida > Sarcoptiformes > Camisiidae > Camisia > Camisia spinifer. The sequence continues at coordinate 6,144 of JAQFXV010002063.1, read as the reverse complement.
GTTAAACCATTCAACAAGACCTAAGTGCGACTTTAGGAAAAGTCAATTGTGGAAAGACTATGATTACATCCTTTATTGTGAAAAATAAGTTAGTCTAATAATAGAGAAAATTAATGGTTTGGCGAAAGAAAACTCAATACAACAATATTATTCTCTCACACTATATTCACAGTATGAAAGAAAAATTTATCACATATTTTACATGAACAAAGAGTTTTATACAAATGAATTTCGAAAGTTTCTTTGAGAGAGTTAGTTCTAAACAGATTATCAACTTTACATTAATAACTTTCAAGCCAAAAATTAATTTTTATTCAGTGAATTATATTATAGAACTGTTACAATTAGTAAAAAAAAGACAGAAAAATTTTGCGTTAATCAATTGTCAAATGCTTTTGGCTCATACATTGAAACACAATTCGTTCTCGACAATGAATTATCGACCGACATATCTTTATGTATAGATATTAAGGATACAATGTCATCAATAAAAAAGTCACCAGAAGAATTTGATATATAAGAAAAATCATAAAAGGCTCTTCTATAAAAACTGACCTGAAAAGGAAATCTAAAAAAACAACTCAAACTTTTAAAACAACGATCATTGAGATCACAGGAATATTCGCAATTTAACTATTAATTCTATGATGAATGTTAAGTTTAAACTTCTTGAAGAAGTTTTTTAATTTTTGAAAACATAATGGAAGAATATTTTAAGGATTGATTCTTGATTTAAAATTTAATTAATATTGAAATTTTTTAATTTGATTAGAACATTTTATTTTTAAATTTTGCAGTTTTGCTGTCTGTTGTCCTATTAGACATCTCCCTTATATTTATTAATACAAAATATTTGTACTGATATAATAAGTTGATTTTTTCATATTTATATTTTGGAATATTCAATAAGGTTCTTTCGATAAATAAAACTTATTATAAACAAAATATTTTCAAAGCTTTATATTCAAAATTGATCTTATTTTACAAACACATTTCAAGTTTCTTTCATTGATTGAAAAAGCCAATAAATTGATCAATAAAAATTGCTTCATATAGGTATGTAATTTGAAAATTTTAATATGAAAAATACGCCTCAAACGATAGCCTAAGCAAGATAATTATTTACCTCAAAGAAATAAGAAGTGTTTGTGTCTTTGTTGTGATTATTTACTTTAAAAAGACCAATTCAAAAGGCTTACAATTTGTGGTGATTCAACATCACAACAATTCATTGTCGAAACGGAATGAATAGAAAATTTTACAGTAAAAAATACAAGAAAATATTTAACTTTAGTATATGATTAAAATGCTATTAAATTGTGTAATAATAACTTATATACAGATAAGTTACATTTAATTACACTCTATTCTGTTGTATAGCAATATAATCAATACTTCGAATACAAATGAATTTCTATTGCTCTCATATAAAGTCAAATTGACTGTTTAGCTAAAATTTTCAAACTGTTCATTTTTTGTTTAATTTTTCTCTAAGAATTTTTAAGGATTCAACAAATAAAAGGAATGAAAGTTTCATTTAAGAGTTTCATAATTTGTTTTATTAAACTTTTTTTACTATGTTCAGGTTGTTTTTGGCAAATCTATTCAATTTGTGAACTTTATTTCAGTTATCCAACAAATATCTTTATAGAAACTAAGTTTGATATATTCAATAAGCATTTGCCAGCTTTATCTCTTTGTACTAATATTGGGAATGTATCACGTGGAAAATTTAAAAATCAAGCATTCAATGACCTAAATTTTACACAATTTATTAAGAATATTACAATTGGATTCGAAGATAAGACGGAAAAAGATCTAACAAGCGAAATTTCGGATACAATAATTGAGTCAATAAGTTTGCGTTATTATTGTTTTACTTTAAATTCTTTACGTATAAGTATGAAATTTTGAAAATTTAAATTTTATTCAAATAATTTTTTATTTTTAATCAGCCAATAAACCAATACAGATATCGAATAATAATTATTTAAATATTGCTATTGATCCATCAAAATATAAAAATAACTCTTGGCTTTTCATGCATGACTGGCAGGAAACGCCTTCAGGCTATGAATATAATTCACTTGAGATGAAAGAATCCATGTGTTATACAATAACTTACTCTTTGAATACATATCATCTGCTGGAAAGTCCATATCCGACACAATGTATAAATTATAGCCAGAGAACGGAATTTTTGTCACGAAAAGATTGTATTCGTAAATGTCGGATAAAAAACAGTATTTCTAAATGTCATGCGATATCTGAAGAAACAAATGTTTTCAAATTGGAAACTGATGTAAGATTTGTGAATACTTCGGAAGAAGAAAATTGTATTAAAAATCTACAACTTAACGAATTATGTTTTCGAGATTGTCCTCAATTAGATTGTGTTAAATATTATTACAAACCTATTATGATTACGAGTGAAGCCAATGATAGCCCAGATATAAGTATTTTTATTACGATTCCTTCAGAACCGGAAACTTATTTTTGGCACAAACCTAGAATCGAAACGATTGAATTTATTTGTTATATCGCTTCCATTCTAAGCCTTTGGTTCGGATTTTCTATTTTGTCGATCTATTTCTGGTTAAATGAATCGCTTCTTTGGTTCAAATCAAGACATTTAATAATGAAGAAAAAGGAAAATAAAAGTATTTTCACTGTCGTTAATATAATCAGAAATCTAATGAAAACGGACAGAATTTCAGCGAAAATTTAAAAATTAACTAAATTCATTCGTATAAGTTTTACATAAGACCACAATCATTAGATTGTAGCAATTTTTCATTGATCATAACTTGACTAACATTGATAAGAAAATAAATTAAAAATATTTTTTATGAGAAAATTGTATTTGAAAGTGAAAAACAAAGACTAATCTCTGATAAAAAATATAAATGAGAAATGTTTTAACTTTAAAATTAATTCCGTGCTCAAAGCCCGTACTTTTCATGTTTAACCAATAATCCATTAACCAATTGGTTTAACTCAACCAATAATCAATATATCGAATTAATTTAATCTGTTTCGTATTTATAGACAAACTTTTTTAATGTTGGCACAAAATTTTCAAATGATAAACAGATAGATTTATGTCAAAATTAATATAATGAAACTAAACTGACATTCAAGTTATTTTCTACACTCGTGAGTTTATTCAATAAAATCAAAAGTTTGCCTCCATTTTTTATTCCCAATCAAAAGTTTATCAAATTCTCTGTGATTCATAAACTGGTTAAAGTTAAAAAGAAGTTGATTTGATGCTTGATTAAATTCAGTAGAAATTGTTTGAAGCATTCATTTCTTAAGAAATCATCATAAAAAAATTTTTTGTTATCAAATTTTTGTATTTAAACTTTTGAAGTGATCCAACAATTTTGGCGATTTTACGATAATAAAGTTTTTGACAAGTATTTGAATTCTCTGTTTGTACTAAAATTGAAGGACAGAGAGTACTGATAATCCATTATCATCGCTATAAATAATATTTGAAGCAAACATTTAGACATTATAAGTCTCAAAAACACACGATTATCTTTTCTATGACAGAAAATTTTAAAACTCTGTGTTATATTAAGAAAACATTAATTAAACTTCAATAAAATGTCAGTTCAAATAATAACTTGCGATGAAATGCGTTCATTTATTAAGAGGGCAATGATTGCAGTCGGAACAGATGAAAAACATTCAGAAATACTGGCTGATGTGCTCGTAAAGGGTGACTATAGAGGACATTTCAGCCATGGACTCAATAGATTAGGTTGAATTCTTTTTCTGAAATTGAAAAAATTATTTTAAAAAATTGAACATAATTTTAGAGCTCTATCTGAATGAGATAACATCAAAAGCAGTCAATTCAAAAGGCGAACCAACAATTTTGAAAGAAACAGCTTCGACGGCATTAGTTGATGGAAATAACTTATTGGGTCCAGTCGTTGGACAATTTTGCATGAAATTATCAATTGAGAAAGCGAAAGAATCTGGCATTGGTTGGGTTGTGGCCAAAGGTATTTTAAATTCATTCATAAGCTAGAAAATCGATTTGTATTAAAACGAATTCATTAAAATTCAAGGAAGTAATCATTTTGGAATCGCAGGTTATTATAGTTTACTCGCTTTGGAGCATAATCTACTTGTGAGAAAAAATAATGATTTTTGGAAAAAATTTAACTCTTAACTAAACATAAGTTTATTGTTTATTATTTTTCACTTTTGTTTGAAATTAAAGGGTATGTCATTTACAAATTCTTCCCCAATTGTGGCCCCAACAAGAGGAAAGAATCCAATAATTGGTACAAACCCTCTATCATTAGCTGGACCGGCAAATAATGGTGACAGCTTTGTATTAGATATGGCCACTTGTGTGGTCGCTTTTGGAAAAATAGAGATCGCAGACAGAAAAGGTGATCCAATTCCTGAAGGGTGGGCTATTGATAAAAATGGACAACCGATGAAAAAGTCGAGTGATTTTCATGCATTACTACCATTGGGAGGACCAGAAAAATCAAGTTATTTGAATTTTAGAAATGAAATCAAATTTAAAAATATTTATTACTTTAGGTGGTTATAAAGGTTATGGTCTCGCAATGTTAGTCGAAATATTTTGTAGTGTATTGAGTGGTTCTACAATATCACCAAACATAAAAAAGTGGAATGATTACAGCACTTCTGCAGATTTGGTTTATTTGATTCTATATTTAATCCTTTTTCAATTTTCAACTAATAGTTAGTATCTCCGTAAAGGGTCAGTGTTTTATCGCTATAAATCCAGAATCATTCGCTCCGGGATTTACAGACCGAATGTCTGACTTGATAGACACATGTCGTAATCAAGAGCCAGGGATTGGTGAACAAAATGTTTTGGTTGCAGGAGATCCTGAAAAGGAACACATGAATAAATGTGACTCTCAGGGAGGCATTGGTTATCATTCTAATCAAATTAAGTTTGCGGTAATCAAAGTTAATTTTATCGAATCTGAAATTAAAGAGTATATTTTGAAATGTTTGTTTTTACAGAATGAAATAGCATTGCGTCTCAATATAGAACCACCAAAAATACTTAAATAAATGATCTGATGGATAGATAAGAATTGTTGTTTTCTTTTTCGAAAATTTTCGTTCATTGTTTCAAACAATAGCTCATTAATTCAGGTACAGATAATTTGAAACGATGTTATGAGATGTTGAATTCAAATTATGATTGTTTCACAAGTATGTTTTAACCATTATTGCTGAAGATTCATTAAATATGAATTTTAAACGAAAAACTCATAGATATTTTCTAAACTATTGTGCAACAGAAAGTTTACAAATATAATGATTCTCAAATTTATCGTATGTTCCGTGTATTTTATGCTATTAATCAACTTAAACAAAATACTTACAATAAAATTAGCAAGGTTATTTTATATCTGATTATTTTAACATCTTCTTTTTCAAAACAAAATAAAATCTAAAAATTTAATGAGAAAACTTTTAATGATATAGAAATTATTATTAAGAAAAGGGTTACTTTAAATCATATATAAAGCTTACTATTACTGAATCTATGCAGAAACTTGCAAATTAAATTAATTCGAAATAGGGTTTTCAGATAGATTTTTTATAACCAAAATTGAAGCCCAATAACTTATCTAAGAGATTAGCATCAAATTATTCATTTATTTGATTGGTTAATCTTTACAGTTTATGCACTTTGATCTAGAACTAGATTTTTCAGGAAGAATGATAAGAGAAAGTGACAGATAAAAACATTGTTACAATATCTGTGATTTTATGCTGTGTTATGAAAAATTTTTGATAGTAAAATTGAATTGAATATTAAGTAAACCCTCAATTCGCATAATAACACAATTCTTTTGAATCAAGGAGTTTAAAGTATTGAAACTATTTTTTTAAGTTGTGATTGTGTCCTTAGAGGGAGTCATATATTCGTATAAACATCTAATTTTTTACAGTTTGAGTATTTTTTCTGAATTTGATTTGAATTACCTAAGATATGGTCACACTCGAACATATGCTCAAGACGGTATTAAGATAAGCCTCGCTGATTAAAGCTCAAGAAATTTTTATAACTGACATAACCTAACCCAAATGGACCAAAACCAAACTAAATAATCTAAATTTATGACCTAA
>JAQFXV010002062.1:0-11359 GCA_034694065.1 Camisia spinifer | reverse complement strand
AACTCATTGAATGTATCGTACAGTAAATTATTAAAAAGTGCAATGCGTGAAAGTATATATCTTTGAAATCACTCGTTTAGTTCTTTCCGTAATAGTAAGCACTCTCGCGATATTATTACATGTAATATAAAGTGAGGTAATTCGGTACAATCAATTATTTTGTATTGACATAACATCCAAATATATTAGTTATACAAATATCCAGTGATTCCTGATTCAAAAAATTCAATTCTTATTACTTAATGCCAAAAATATTATATATTATTAGAATTCTAAGAATATTACTTAGAATGAAACTTCTTATTTAAGTAAAATATTCTGGAAAAAAACTTCAGGCATTTTCATCTTAAAGATAAAATCGCAAACAAAATATTTAGAATAGTATTAGATATCGATTTTCTATTGATTACTGTCTTTAAATGGAGCAGATTGTGAACCAAACACAAGAATGAAAACATTATTTTCTAAGCATTAAGAATAAGTGCAACAAATAGAACCTCAGTTAACATCATTTTACTTGAATGAAGCTTTCATTCAATTATAAGAATGAATTAATTAAAGTCTGCCATTCATTCAAAAGAATGCCCGCATAAATACACATCTATTCTCTGCAAACTAATGATTTTCACCAAAATTAATTGAACTTCACATTCAATTGAGTGGCGGATACATTAGATTATCATATAATGAATAGTGAGAATTCTTTAGTAAAACATATCGATTCTGTTTTGCATTCAATTATGAATTCCTACAGATTTTTAGTTTTCAAAAAGTTTGTTATTTTGAGGATTTGGTTCATGAAGAGAAAAATTCACTTCACGCCACTTTTAGACTGACATCAATACAAATGATAGGGAATAGTGAAAAGCCTTCAGGGAATTGAAGAGAAGAGAGGCGAGAGAGAGAGAGAGAGAGAGAGAGAGAGAGAGAGAGAGAGAGAGAAGGAAGGAAATAGTTATAATAGAAATACTCAATAAGGGCTTCCTTTCAGTTCTAAATCTTCAAAACCATTTCCTTCGTCTTTCAATCGCACAAATTTAGTATGACATGTATTGCATAGAAAAAGCCTAATTTGAATCCAAATTATTATGAAAAAAAAATGCGTGAATTGTGCGCAAAACAACAGAAGTATATTTTGATTAAAGAAATCCTTAAAAGAAAGTAAGAATCAAATAACATATAATCGTCTTTCTCATTGCTTTCGATGTCTCTCTCTCTCTCTCTCTCTCTCTCTCTCTCTCTCTCTCTCTCTCTCTCTCTCACTCTCACTCACTCACTCACTCACTCACTGTTATTCAGAAAAATCTAAAATAAAAGTTTGTCACGTATTGTATTTTAAGAGCCTTTTGACAAACGATACACTAAACAGTAGTCTTTCAACTTATCTCACATTAAACTAAAATTTTGCACAAACTCTTGAGATGATTCGAAATATTGATTGGGAATAAATATGAAAACACTCTGAATTTATGATCAAATAATAATGGTTTAAAATAGTCTAAGGTCTATAAAAATTTTAAAAATAGAATTTTTTATTATGGAAAAGCGTTTTGAGGAATAGGTGAACTCAATAAGAGAGAGTATATAAAATCAATTTCCATATTGTATAAACAGCTGTATTATACTCATGAAAGTAATTCTTATCAAATAGATTAATTGTGAGATAAAGGAGTAATACTGCGCCGCATAAACACATATAAGAGCTGCTGCTGTGCTCGGCTAAATTGAGACACTCCCTCATATGCTCAGTGTGACCACTTTTTCCTCGAACCAATTCTTTACAAAAAAATCTGAGAGATTACCAAAGAATGTTTCTTAAACAAATTTATTCAAAGAGAAAAAGAAAGACCATGAATTACTTTTTTGTAGCTCATTATATTGCCTGAGCACATCCTGTACATGTAAGATTATTTTTGAATTTATTCATAATATTCAATTCTTGAGTGAATGAATTCTCAAGCAATCTGAATAAAAAAATTGAATAATTTACAGTTACAAGATTTCAAATTTTGCTCCAAATGAAAATAAAAAAGGTGACAATTGATAATAAGGTGATAATATAGGAAAATGCTGACAAATATCGTCAAGATTTTATTTTTAAGAAAGTCTGAATTTTTTTATTTTTACTGAATCGACTGAAAATGTTGACTGTCAAGACAGAATCTTGACGGGTGGTCACACCACTCATGCTTGCAGAAATCTGTAGTTGAGCGCTTAGCATGTTGATTCAATCATACGTTGCATTCACAGAAATGTGATTCGATGCATTTTTTAAATTTCATAGAACATGTAATGAGTCAAAGTTTACAAAAATATTATTAATTTAATATGAAAATGATTTTTTAAAATTAATGTAGAGCATCTCAATCAAAAATTTGAATTTGAATTTTTATAATGAGCAAAACTTAAGTTTAAGGCTCAATGACTCGTTAGTGAAGACGCTCAAGATTTCTCGATCACTGAGTATAAGAATGAATTTAAAATTGAACGAGAATTTTTATGTTCATTAAAAATCTTATGGTTCAACAACTTTTATATAATTTGTTGAAATGAAAAAAATTTTATTCTAAATAATTGTTAAATAATTTAAACTCTTAAGACTTAATGAAAAGTTTTTATTCATAATATAATTGAAAACTTTAAAATTTATTTATAATATAAATAATAATCATTCTAAATAATAAATGCTTATGAAGCGAATGGCTCTCCACAAACCAAACTATTTGTTTCGGCTCTCTTTTGTTAAATCAGAGCTCATTTATTTAATTTATATATCAATTGTAAGGCGTGAAAGTGGCTTTTGGGGCGAAATGCACTCAATTCGTTCACTAACGATACGATGCTTACGATGTGATACCTCTACACTTCATTACAATAAATGTATTTTCAAGTAAAAGTTAACGTATATTATCAAATAATTTGCATCAATAATAAAAAAATATAAATATAAACCAAAATGAATAAAACAAAGTCTGAAAATTGGGAAGAAATAAATAAATTTGATGAAAAAATTGTAATTTTTAGGGCAAACATTTATTTGAAAAGTAGGGTTCGACTGTATGTTCAATTGAGTATTGGTATTGCACCTCCTCATTGCTGTTATTCTATGCTCAGACTTTCTATAGCTTGCATCACATCTCATGTCAGTTCTCACGTCTCATTATCGCTAAACCAAATCCATTTGTCAAAACTTTTTTCTTTTTATTATTATTGTTATTGTGTAAAGAATATGAAAAAGTGAACGCATTGTGACAACAATAATACTTATAATAAGCAGAATTATAAGTATGTATTGTGTGAAATTCTGTCTCTTTTATTGAACTGACAAAAATATTTTGAATATAAAGCTTATTATTTAACTCTTAATGTGTTAAAAATAAGTGAGTTCTTGTGCAAATCATTGTATTTGATGATTAAAAATGAGTGATAAAAGTGAAAATCCAATTAAGGATTGCAAAGATGAAAAGATTGATGCAAATGAGGAGTATTTAGATGCGAGTGATTGTGATGGAGAACAAGTCACTAATGATAAGAAAATTAATATTGAATTGAACTCCAGAACTAAGAATGAAAGTGAAACGAGTGATCATATCATTACTCAAGAGATTACAGAAAAGGTATTCTAAAATTTTTCCACTTATTCAATAATGATTAGAAAGATGATTATCACTAGCATTAGTCTATTCTTGCAATACCAGTATATTTGCTGATTGAAGAAAACCTTAAAGTCTTAGGAATAAGACTTCATTACTTTTAATGAATGAGAGAAATAAATTATGTTCAGTCTTCTGATAATAAATTTGTATTTTATGCTAAGTTTTCGGTTTTCAACTCTATGTGGGTAGTATTCAGTTCATCCAATTATGCATTTATGTAAATATGCAAAAAAATGAGAAAAATATGCATTTTTTTTCATCCAATATTTTGGTCAAATTGCTTGAAACTTGATATAAGTTATTAATGTGTTTAATAGCAAATGTTCTGATAAATTAGTGTTATATTTAGCAGAGTTAAGCACTTATATGAATTTTTATGCTTTTATGATAAGTTCAATCAACTGATGAATTAGTGATAAATTCATTTAAACAATAACTCAATTATTGTCTTTTTCAAATATTAACTCAACAATTTTTCGAACTTTAAATGTTTAAAACTTCATTTATAATAATAATTTTATCTCAAACGAGAGGTTTTATATGTTGTTTACAGAATCGATTTCAAAAATGAAGCTTAAAATTTCAGTAAGATATTTCAAAATATTGCGATTATATGATTCGATTGCGGGACTAATCTATTTCACTAAACAATTATAAGTATATGTAATTCAGAGTTTAAATTATGAAAAATAAGCAAAGCAATGAAATTTATTTATTATTAAGGCTTAATATTGTGAATATGATTCAAATTATTACTAATTTTTGGAGATATATTAAAGAAACTCTGAATTTTTTCCTGGTTTCTTAGAAAACTATCAATCGAAAAAAGGTCAAACTTTGAGACTAATACAAGTATTTATGATTGAATTTATGCCTAGAAATATTGAGTTCCATCAAATACATTGATCTAAAAATCAATACATGCAAAATCAGTTAAATTCTAATGTTGGTAAACTCTCACAATTTTGATTGAAACATAAATAAGTAATTGTTATGAAAATTAACTATTAAAAATCGCTGAGATATTCAAAATATTTATTTCCAAAGCTTAAGGAAAAGTGTATTTTTGTAATAAATCGATAATTTTACTTTATTGTATTGAATATTCATTACTTATTTGAATATTAGGAAAAAAACAAATACTAATCATAATAAATCCGGATTATTTGGGCACAATATGAGCTCATATTAATGGTCATTCTTGTTTAATTATTCACTCATTAAATTTTATCAAAACTCTAGTTCAAAAAGGTTTGATTCTGCTTTTGACACTTGAAAATTAATTACTGAATATAGATAATTTTCAAAGCCTGCAGTTGAATAATCTTCAATTATCATAAAACTTAATATAGATTGCCTAACATTGCAATAGTTAGGTTGAGCTTCATTGCAAAGTTAGGTTGTATAATAAAGTCAACTTTATATTTGCATAACTGCAGGTTAATCTGAATTCTTGAAAAATGAGTGGGCGTTCAATCTTAGGAATTGATAAAAAAAATTCAGGAAATTAACAAAGAAATTAATTTTTCTATTTATATTTATCATTGTAAAAAAACTTATTTGGTCTGTATTGCATATGTATAGTAATAAATTAATTATAAATCTGAATTATTTGACATTAATTGAATTTGTAGGAAGAGTAGAAAATAGAGAATAAAATACAAAATTAAAATTCACTAAAAGGCTAATTATAGAAGTTATGACTGATATTTTTTAGATTTTTTCAATTATACAATTTTATTCAATGCTAATGTGCAATATTATGAAAGGAAAAATCCTCAAAATAGTATATAATTAGCTATTCTAATGAATATTTTTATGTATTCTCCAGCTTTCAGTGGTCTTTAAATTAATAGATAAAACTCTCACAACTTAATTTAAATTCGGAGTCTATTTTTCGAAAATTTGTAGACACCAATATCATTTTTGCGATGGGGGCACAAATTACGAAACTATAACCTCGTTTTCCTACAAACTCCGATTAAACAAGTATTTACTCACCTTTTACTAAGAAATTGACTCTAATTGGAAATGATGAAAAAATTTCTTACCTGTTTCTCAGTCATCATCCATCCAAAAGTCAATCGAGAGATTAAATAAATAAATACTGTAATAATATTCATAACATATTTTGATCTAAGAGTTAAAAATTCAAAACAATATGAAAATCTATAGAATAATAAAACGACAATATTTTCAAATTTGGTTCTTTAACAGTTTTCGACAGATGTTAACTTTCAGATGCATTGAAACTATACATAGAGAATAAATGAATGCTTTGCCATATAATTTGAAAACACATTATGGATGAGCAGAGTATTTGAGATAATTTGAATTTATAGTAAAATTTATTAGAAAAAAGTCAAAATTCTAATATTTTATAGACAATGAATTTAATGCTCTGTCGCGTAAAACAAATAACACGAACAACTGGTATAAGAGATAAAGAAAAAGGAAATAATATTTTGCGTGACTAACCATAAGTTTTCCGCAGTAATAATCATCGAAATAGATTTACATAAATGAATAAACTCAATAAAGTTGAAGCGAATTGAAAACTTTTCGCATAATTTTATTGCAAAACAAAAAAGATGAACTTTTGCACAGTAAACATGAGTAGTAATAATGATAAACTTATTATTACAGGTATTTATTATGCTATAATTCATCAAAATTAATGAACATAATAAAATTCTTTCTTAAACAAACTGTTTGAGGCTTTAATTAATAGTCAATGTATGAAAATAATAATAATAATGAAGAAGGAATTAACTGAACAAGAATTTCACTCAAAATTTATTATTCTTGTCTAATATTTATTATTTATATATCTCTACAGTAGTCAGCAATTCATTTAAAATTTTAATCTTTAAGGATTCCTTAAATTAATTTTATAGGTCAGAAACAATAATGAAAACCTAGTGATCAAACTTAAGCTTTTCAAAAGTGAAAGCCATAAATTGTTCATAAATAGCAAAGATAGCGGTAGGAAAAACCTTAGAAGCAAAATATCACTATTATTTTAAATAAGTAATACTTCAAAACTTCAAAAACTAGAATCTTGTTTAGATTATTTTTGATGAGAGTCAAATTGAAAATGTTATTTAACATGATTATAAGGCCTCTCAAAAGACTTTTGATTAATTTGAGTTAATCATCAAAATTTTAGAAATTATGAGAAAATGAAATGATTGGTCTAAAGATAGAGTCAATTAAATTTTAAGCACTACTACTTCTGTATTTCTCAATGCTTTGCGTGTTCAAAATATCTCAATAACTCCGAATTAGTGACATGTTGTTTATTTCTTAAGATGTGCCGATTTATTAGAAACACTTTTAGAATATTCATTAAAATTCTTCAAACAGTTCATATAATTCAGAGTTTGTATATTAGAAGCTATAATAATAAACACTAATGTTAGTAGAAGATTGAGATGAACCATAATTTAGGCTTTTGAATGACTTGTTCTAAATGATGTGTTAAAATAGTAATGTTCAACATAGATTTCAAGAGAATAAAAATTTTACCAAACGAGTATTCTTATTGACAAATTCCTAATTCATTAGGGTTTGAGTTCTTTCCTAACGGTTTCAATTTATCTGAGAATTTGATGAGGTTTTCAATAAATAGCAGCTCAAAGTGAATTTTTCAAATGAACACAAACTATGAGTTAATACTAATTATTATTAACTCATAGTTTGTGTCCATATTGAAAACCTCATCAAATTGAAAATTTTTGAATTTAACTTATTTAGCTTTTGTTTGCGCTAAGATTTTGAAATTTTTGAAAATAGTTTAGTAGTCGATGATTAAAAAAATAATATGCTATACAAAAGTTTTAAATAATATGATATACTGTAATTGAAAATCGATGTCATAGAAGTCATTTGAAACAAAATTTTCTTCATTGAAAATCAATGAGTTTGTGACTTCTTAATAACATTACAAAAAACATACAATATTCAAATAAACATCAGCAAAAAATAGTAAAGTGTCGACAAAGTAAAGTCAGCAATAACTTAATGAGTGAATTGGCTCATAGAATGATTACATTTGAATGTAAACTGATTGGTCCACCAAAATTATAAGGTTCTATCTCAAAAAAGCAAAAAATTCTATTAGTTTGAGAAAATCTTGAACAACAATCTTAAATGAAAAATGACTTCAAAATGTAAACCACTATTTAGCTGACCTCCTAGAATATGTATAAGGTATTCTCAATTCAAACTTGATTGTGTAGATACAATCCACAGAACCGTATAAACCGTTACTAAAGTTTTACACCTTATATGGTTCGATCTCAGTTTAATTTCCATGAAAAGTGATATAGAATATTCATTTACATACTGATTAAAATTGTTAAACTTTTATGAAATCTGCATATTCTTCGAATTTAAATTTTTTCGAACAAGCTAATTATACCGAATTTAAGTTGTCATTTGAAATTCATGAGAAATGATAGAATATGTTGAATGTCCAAAATCTGAAGCCCATTGAGTTATTTTTTCTCCTGAAATGAAATAAAATGACATAATATTATTAAAAAGAATTATTGGAATCACGAATTAAGTGATAATATATTTCCTGCTAAATAAATGCTTTTCTGTTAATTGAATCATGTTTTGCTGATGAAGACCAATATCAATGATACTTAACATGTTTATGCTCTATATAAAACTTTTATGCTCTGATTTAATATTTGATGTTTTTCTTTATATATAGTTAACTCCATCTCCAACTGTTTTATTACCTCAATCAGCATCTGATACCACATCAGCCCAACCACTATCACAACTAAACTCCACTCACAAAAGCCTCAGTCAAGAAGTACATCAAATACAAACTCAATTATCATTTCGTACGAGGTTTTCATCTTATTTACGGATGAAATCGAAATTCGTTTGCAGCATATATTTCATAATTTCACTTTTTTCATTATTTATATTAATACTGATAGCAATGATTATATTCTTGTATTGGAAACCAATTAATACTGCAATAAGTATTAATCAACACATTGAGAAAAAAGGTTTGAACCAAAGTCAATATTTTATTTCTTTGTAATGCTTAAAAACATTCTTTTCAAAGCTTATAAAAAGATTTATTTCTAAGAGTTTTATTTTTTGAGATGTGTAACAAAGCATATATACAGTCGTGATATTTTTCAAACTGAAACTAAGACCAAAAAATATTACACACTCTTAAGTTTCTATTTATATAAAATTGTGTTATGAATCGCAAATTTTAAGCTTTTGCAATAATCTCATTTTGAAATTGAACTTTGTCTGAATTATCTCATAATTAAAGTTCTGTCATATGAATAAATTCAATTGTAATTTCTAGAATTTTTAGATTTATCTGTATTTTGTCCAGCAATTCAAGGAAATAAATGTAAGTTTTTTAACTTAATTTGAAGATAATATTCTGTTGAATTATAAAAATTTCACTAGAATTTATTCATTTGATAGAACTTTAATAATAAGATAATTCAGACAAAATTCAGTATCGAAAACAATTTGTTTGAATTGATTGGACAAATATACAGATAAATCAAAAAATATAATTTGTATAAGCCTTTAGTTAATTTGGTAGAACTCTCTCAAGACTGCTTCAAAAAAGCATTACAGAGAGAACAGATATATAATCGAATTTTTTGAGTTGGAAAAAGTAAAGAGAAGTTGAATGAGGACTCCATTTGACTTCAGGGAAGATAAGGCCAAAAAATTCAATACTAGAAACTTTGTTTTATATAGCCTTTTACGATAAACTTAGCAATAATTCAAGAGAATGACTACTCTCTAAATGATAGAACTGAACGATAGATATGAAAAGATAGAAATAGTAGAAGAGAGAGGAGGAGAAATAGCTTGAGGTGAAATATCCGAAATATCTATCCGATTAAATGATTAGTTATAAAGTTATTCAACTGCTATTCGTGTAGGAGTACAAAAAGCTAAAGAGTCTTCAACAGAGAAATATAAACTTCATCATCAATTTTATTCATTTTTTACTTGAGTTAAAGATGACTTATCATAAAGATAACTTTCAAAAAAGTTTTGATTCTAAAGCACAGCAAAAACTGAATGTGAATCTGCAAGTTCTTATTCAAGTAATTATTTATGGCTCAAAATTCCAATTGTGCCAAAAGTAGTCTTTATCAGAATTGCAAAGTAACGCCGTTTTCAATTTAGTTTGGGAGACATTTTTGCTTTGAGGCGTTCAAATATTTAAATGCTACGAATGACAATTATAAAAGTCTGGAATATTCAGTATCTTAAATGAATAAATCTGGAATATTCAAATTTATTTTAAGAAATATCATTTTGATAGTTGTTTACTATTCAAATTGGGATTTAAATTGAGAATAGCTTTGAATAGAATTAGGTTAAATACGCAATTTGTTTTTGATAGATGATAAATAAATAGCTAATCCGTTTTACTCAGCACCTAATCCTCGACGAACGTATTTTTTTTGAAATGTTTTGATATAAGAAAAAAATAAACATGATTTTAATAAATCGTTTTGACCTTTGACCTCCTGAATGACTGATAAAAATTATCATAGATTCAAATTCCAAAAATTAACTGTAGGAAAACGTTATAAGGAATCTCAAAAATAATTTATGAAAAGTTCGATAAAAATAGATAATACTTTTTGAAAAAAATTTCAACTAATTCAGAAGTTATTCAAGTTTGAAACTTTCAAAAATTTGTGAAATCTAATTTAACATAAATTTTGAAAAAATAAAGCTTAATTTTAAAGATTAATTTTCTGATGGTTTGAAGAATTAAATTTAAATCTTTATAAAAAATATGTAAAATACATTATTCAATGAAAATAAATAAATTTAATGAATTGAAATTTCAGGTCGATGTTTGCCTTTGAAAGTGACTATTTGTCAAAAATATCGTATGCCATATGCATATACAACACTACCCAATAAATTTGGTCAAACAGATCAATCAGAGATTAATCAACAACTGATTGATTACGAGCCTATAATAAGTGTGAAATGTTATGCACTTTTGCCACTTTTCCTTTGCTCACAATTAGCCCCAAAATGCAATTCAACGGGATATGCAGTCCCAACGTGTAGGACATTATGTCGAGGTATGTATTATTAATATTAAATTAAAACCTCTATAACTCGTTTAATTTTCTAAATCCTATTTGATTTCGAATAGAAACTCAACAAAGATGTAATTTTTTTCTGGCTGTGTTTACACTGCAATGGCCTCAAGAGCTCAATTGTGACCAATTGCCAGATAGCTCTGATCCAGATATATGTGTCGGTCATCAAGAAAATCGATTGCTTAACAGTGCAGCTCATTGTAAGCATCATTAAAACTTGACTCAATTTTTATTGAAAATTAATGTGAAAAATACTTCAAAACTGAATCGAATATAAATATTTGAAAAGTCATTTTCAGCTTTAGAAGTCAGCTTCAGTTTCATTATATTTTTTAGTTTAAAGCAAATTTAAACAATTTTTATCATTATAAATATACCAATTATAGAACCGATGAACTCATGTCTTTGTAAATCAAATCGTGGCCTTAGAATTATAATGTTCTATCGAAAGATGACTACATTTGCAATGTATTTTCAATGGCAACTCAAAATGTGAACAAATAGCCTGTGAGACAATAATTGAATTCACAGAATTTTGATATTTTATTTTTGTGTATCAGCATTAATAAT
>JAQFXV010002061.1:0-11360 GCA_034694065.1 Camisia spinifer | reverse complement strand
AACTTTTCTTTAAAATGTATTAATAAGAAAAGTTTTGCAGTTCGATTTAGTTCGATTTTAGGCTGGACACCCAGTATATTAAGAAAGAATGTCATAAAAATAGAATCTGTGATAAAAAGGGGTTATTATCCTATTTTTATGCCCTACAAATATTTTAGCCAAATTAACAACAATTTTGAAAATATTCAAGAAAAATCAGAACTTTCAGTAAAATTTTCGTTTAAGTCCGATAAATTTTAAGTCCGTTTAAGTCCGAATAAAGTCCCTTTTCAATTTTTGACAGAATTCAAATCCGTCTTCTTCTTGTATGATCAGAGCATGGCTACCACTTAATTCTAACTTATTCATATTTAGCAGAACATTATCATATCATTATAGAATTAAATATACGTTAATTAGTATAATCTTTTTCCTTATTCAAATTTAATAACTGATATTCAATTCAATAAATTTTAAATGCTCCAGTGACCTTTTTCAAGAATAATCTTCATTTTCAATAATTATTCCTTTGAATTTTTTGAGCACTTTATATTCAAGTTCACTTTAAGTATTATATTCACTTTACGTACGATTTCTATTTTAGTTAACACATGTTGACTTTTATAAATAAGCTAATTGAACATTGAAAATCAACTTGATCTTTCAAGTTTAAATCATGAGCTTCAGCAATTATTATGATAGAAAGTCATTATTTTGCTATTTTTACGCACCTCAAATAATTCAGCTAAGGTTACAACAATTTTGAAAATTTCCAAGATAAATCACAACAATCATAAATAACGAAAGCATATAATTTTACTTAAATTTTTTTAATTTCCAAATTTTCTATTCACATCTTTTCTGAAAAGTTTTTAACATAACACAAAATTTGAACTGGCTATTGCAAACTTGATCCTTTTAAAATCCTAAGCTTGAAAATACGTTTCATTTTAAAAAATGAAGCACGAATATAATCTATTCAGCAAACATTTATTTCATTAAAAGCAATATCGAATTTATCTCAACAGTACGTAACAGCATAAGCATAAAATTAGAATTTATTTTATATGGACATGAATACTGCTAGTAGTAAAAAGTTTTTCTTTCAAGCTTGGACATTATAAAGATTTGAGTTAATTTATCGAATGTATATAACTTTATTGAAGACATACTTTTATTTTTAAATATCATGTATAATATTGGTCTTAAGAAAGTCTTAACTGTGATAAAATAGTGTTTAATTCGCCAAAACATTTTAATAGGCTTTTTCAACTTTAGTTAAATAAGTTTAATTCAAATTCTTCAAAGATTTGAAAGATATTTATGAATATTCATTTGTGCAAAGAAAATTTTTAACAGAAAATTATTTCTTCATCAAGTTCAGGGATAGTGATATCATTAATATTAGAGTAAGTTTATTTCTTTTAGATTATCTCAATAAAATAAGTTTCAAATCAATCTCTTCATCTTGATTAATAGTGAAAATCTTGGAGAATGTAAATTCTTTAAGCTGAGCTTAATTCTATTTAAATGCATTCCTACCAAAATTTGATCTATTCTATTTGCTATCAGTCAAAGCTTGAGATTTATCTCTAGGGAAGGTATAGGAATGTAAACTGGAGGATGTTTTTAAAAACTGAATACTTCATGCGAAATCAAGAGTTCTGATAATTGTATTCTCAATTTTATATTTCTATATCTGGATTGAAAATTTTTTTGTATGTTTTTAAAAGGTTCTTTACTTATTGACATATAATTGTTTCTATTAATTCCCTCTATTAATAAAACATGTAGCTAGGTGATTATTTTAACTCTATTATTAACAGAGGAATGCTTACAAATCATATATATATATATATATCCCCTTTATTAATAACAGATGTAGCTAGGTGATTATTTTTAACCCTCTATTAACAAAGAAACGCTTCTATATCATTATTAGATAATTTCTTTATTGATAAAGGATGTAGCTAAGTGATTATTCCCGGCCTTTTATTAAAAATGAAACACTTCCATAAATCATTATTATATATATTCATTTTATTGACAATGATAAAAAGTATTTCACTATTAGCATAGTAACATCGAAAATTTCGATGTTATTAAAGAGAAAATGGGTACGATCGGCGGACCGCGGACGGCGAGTACGAATCTATAAACCGTCTTTCGTAGACGAAACCCGAGTTAAAAATTGACATTTGATTTTATGTTAGATTTTAACAGTTCATTATTATTCAATTATAGATACATATCAACAATTACAATATGTGTTATTGGAATAGATAGATATCAAGCTTTGGTTCATCCATTCAGTGAACGCTTGAGTACTTTAGTATCTATAAAAACTATGATACCATTGATATGGATAATTTCGAGTTTATTTTCAATGCCACATGCTTATTTCAACAAAGTGGTAAAGAAGTTTTCGTATCGTTCATTAACAAGATGTAGTGTTGAATTACCACAACCACAAATAATTTATCGTCGATGGCTTACAATTATAACATTTTCTACTCAATATATTATTCCCTTATCTATTGCCACCATTTGTTACCTTAAAATTGCACATCATATCCATAAAAGAGTGGCTCTTGGAGAAATGGCACAGCAACAGATGAACAATATTGCGAGGTATGTGAATAATAAACTATTATTTTTAAAAGTAAGTTACACATTTCATTATGAAAGAGCATGGAATTGAATCTGCATGCCCGACTTTTTGAGCCTTGAAACTCTTAAAAAGACGGTTATTCCAAGCCCGCAAAAAATTATATATAATTTCTAATCTTATTAGTTTATATTGAATTCTTTGGTTAATTAGAGCTTAAGCTCAAATCATATCAAATTCAAGTTAGATCTTATGAACAATATTATTTCTATTTAGTCATGACTATAGATAAAGGTCTTCTGACAATCAAATATCTTATTAATGGGTAATCGATAATTTTTCAACTTATTATTTCAGATCGAATCGGAAAACCATCATAATGTCGATGATAGTTCTGGCTGTGTTCGCAATCTGTTGGCTTCCTGTCAACGTATATCATATAGTAATTGATTTCTCATCTAACCCGAAAAAAATCAATTATTACTTATTTCTTGCCTTTCATTGGCTTGCAATGAGTTCCGTAATTTATAACCCATTCATATATACCATACGTAACTCTTGCTTTAGGGATGGCATGAAGAAGATTTATGATCACTTTTGTTGTGGCTGCAAAAAAGTATCTTTAAGCAACTCCTTGAGTGCATCAGATAAATGTGAAACAAGGTCTACATTTCGTGTGAGTGGAACTGCTCATCAAAATATAAATGAAAAAATAAATGAGAAGCAGAAAAATAATGCTTCAGAAATATCACATGAAATTACAAATCAACAAGTTTGTAGAAATCAAGATGAAATCACAATTTGTAATTCTTATATAATAGAGGAGAGTCATGTTTAGAAATTCGAAATTATTTTTTGAATCCAGTCATCTCTGATCTCTGATAAAATAGAAAATATGGTGAATAAATTAAGCTTGAAATAAAAAAATTAAAGTTTTTCATGTACAATACATGAGATATCAAAAAAGGGAAATGTATTATACATGTATAACACACGTATAATACATCATATATAATACATTTGATGTATCAATTCCAACGCCAGTCAGGATTATAATTCATTTGAAAAAAGACATTGCTCACGGATATAGGAGAATTGCCTAGTTGAATTTTTTGATTTGATATACGTCTCTTCTCGAGAACTAACAACGACTAGGGTAGGTCATTCTAGATCATTCAAAATCCAACTAGGCAATTCTCGATTATCTGTGAGCAATGTCTTTTCATTGAAACGCTGTATTGATAGCAAGGGGTATTGAACCGTAGGAAAAATATTCCACAAGCTTTGTCACCGATAGTTTATTATTTATAATTTTTTTAATTTACAAATATCATACTAACTTCGTTAAAATATTATATTATATATATAAATAAATTCAAAGTTGAAGATATGAGTCTTAATATATTGTTCGAATTGAATTGAATGTAACGCACTATAGAATTTTCTCCTAATAGATTTTTTATTCATAAGTTGTAAAATATTATTGACATATGAATGGACGGACTCTAAAGTAACGTATCTCTAGTTAACCGGTTTCTAAGATTATTATTCTATCTATTGGCTCAACATTTATTCAATTTGTAGCCATAAGTTCAGCATATTTTTCACTGCAAAAAATAATTTCAATTGAAAATTTAAAAATGTTTGATTTACATAGTATTTAATTGTAATCGAAACACATATTAAATGTAACGCTTTACTAATCAGTGTTATGTGCTTTGCGTACTTATATTAGCTTTTTAGCTTTGCGGCATTTTATGCAAAACACAACACAATACAAAAATATTTAATATTTTGGTTTATTCAATCAAGTTAAGTATTATAAAGTTTAATTATATTAATAATAATTTAATTTATATATTGAATGATAAACGACATCTTTTCACAGTAATTAGTGATGAAAATATGAGAAAATATTGTTAAGAAGCGGAAAACTCGAACTTTTTTAGTTTTAATAGAAAAAAATAAACAAAACTTTTAGAGATTCAGTGATTGATATGCATTTGAATAATTTATTCACTTTAATCATTTAAATATATCTAGTAGGGTGAATGAATATTCAATTTGATCAAAATAAATCAGTATATTGTTTTTATAAAAGTTTTCAAATTTAAAAGTGCATTGAAATTGAAGCGCAAATTAAACAGCGTTTTTCTCAATTTACTGCTTTGAACGATACGTTACTTTAGAGTCCATCCATTCATATGCTTAGAATGAAGTTGAATGTTAAATATTTTATGACCAAAATTATTCCATTTTCCTCTAAAAAGAATCTAATGATGAATTGAAGTTGTTTAGTAGATTTGATGACTTAATTGAATATTTATTATGTATGTAACTTAATAATTATTTTGAATTTAAAATGGTCATAAATAGAGTCCCCAAATTGTAGAAAAATGAAACCGGTCCTAAAGAGTCCTACTTACAAAGAGTAACATTAATAATGTTTTAATTTTGACTTTGAACAACTGTTGGAGATTAAATACTTTTGAAGGGATTTTATTTCATTCAAAGTTAATCTTTTGCATATTTAGTACTATTTCGGAGTCTTTTATTTAGATTGTGACATAAAATTTAAAATAATTAACATTTTATTTTCAATATTATTTCAAACTAAAAGTGAGTTATAATTGAAATTATTTAATATTTTGCTTTAAATTTAATTCAAAAAAACTAAAGTGGCATAAAATTAAGGTATTTAATATTTTGTTTTAAATAAAGGGGTTCAACAAAATTTTTACGTAATTTCTGTCACATTAATAAAATTATAAGAGTTTGTTCTATGAAATTTTCAAAATTTTTCCACAATTTGGGGACTCTATTGATAATTATAATTTTATTTAAATAATTTTTGATGAGTACTTCACTTTTTAGAGAAATAATTTTGATTTTATTTAATATTTAGTTTAAATTAACACTTACTGAAACATTTAAGGAGCAAACAAAAGGCTTTTTTAATTATAAATTATAATTATAATACTTTATATACAATATGAAAGACTAGAATAATTAATTTGAATTGATGAACGAATTCGATTCCAATAATTATACAATGAGGTAGAATTATGGACTTCATAAATATATTGACAAAATTTATTCACAAATACTTTATTTATGTATAATTAATGGGATGTTTTGGGAATATTAGTGCTCTCGAATCGATTGAAGATTAATCAATGTTTTTTCGGTATTTATTCTATGAATCTTTGGTAGTTTAGATTTGTTGAAACATTTCTTTACTTTAATGATAAGATCTCTCAAATCAGCCTAAATTACAAATGAGAAATTTTGATTAAAAATAGAAGAAAAAAAATTAAAATTGTATAAAAGCTATTGATTATTAAGAATTTTGCATTTGATTTCCTTCTAAATAATAAAGTGATGAATTAAAAACTTACTCTAAAACTTATTGACATGAAAGAATAGATTATTGGATTAGCAAAAGAATTAGACATCGCCAACCTATCAATAATTTGTAAATACATTATATTAAAAATTTCTATCAGCTGAATTCAAACTCAAGTTCTTTAATTATTTTAGTTTAAATTTTCGAAGCTATGATTTTCTGGATATTAATTATTTTCTACTAAGCTCTAAGAATCCATAAATCAAATCATGATTCTTACAGATAAACCGATTACAGAATCGTTTTAGATATGAGTTATGTTAGAAGATTATGAAAAAGATCTGAGAGTATAAGTTCGAATTCAATGTGATTAGAGTGGTATACTTACCAATGACAAAAGAAAAAACTTCCAATGTATGCATAGTAACTAAAGCTATCAGTTATTTCTAGCATTTTTGGATAATAAACGAGGAGTAACATAAAGGTTCTAATTGGTAGCCATGAAATTATGAAACAACAAACTACTATTATCAACATATTCAGAATCTGAAATCAAAAATATTCATTATATTTATTAAAGTATTAATACTAATCATATTCAACGAACAGTAGATTACTGTATATCTAATCAATACATTCATTATATCAAAAGTATTTGAATAAATAAGTCTATAAGATGTTATTCAAATTAAATAGATATCATCAATCGATTGAACTTTATGATAATATTTGAGCGATGGCTATCTTTATGAAACCATTCAACTTTCATGCTTCCCCTGATTTATCATATCTGCACAATTACTTGATCTCAGGACGTAAGCCGTTTTGCTGAGAATCCATTTCATTCGAACTATTGTAATGAATCGAAAGAACAATCATTCGACTTTTGAAAAATATTAAAATTTTGGGCAGATGGCCTTGATTAGCATGTTTAATTGATTTTTGAAAACTTGACTTACGTTATGGGATTCTGAAAAAATTCGTGTTTTTCTCCAAATTCATTTCAAAAATTTTTTATAACCATTCTTCAAGTACGATCTAGCATCACCAAAGTCGAAATAAGGTTCATTATTCAGGCATTCATCAATTATTTCAGAGATACAGCTTGTAAGTCAAGTTTTCAAAAATCAATTAAACATGCTAATTAAGGCCATCTGCCCAAAATTTTTTATATTTTCTGAAGTGGAATGATTGTCCTTCCGATTCATTAAATAATTTAATTGAAATCGATTCTCACCGAAACAGCTTCCCTTCTCAATCACTAAAAAGCATAAATGCTAGATATGAAACATTTTTGAAAGTAAGTACGTTTTAACTGTATATTATTAACAAAAGAAAATATTTAGAAATGTTTCGAATACCTTCGTTCTATTCCTATCAAAAATACTTTTTCTGAGTGGTAGTTTAGTATTGATCGATTCCTCGCGTAACAATTTTCTTGCTATTGATGCGTAAGAAAATGTTTGCACAACTACTGGCAGAGCAAACGTTAAAATAAAAACTGATGTATTGTAAAGTTTGCTCTCAAACTCATCCATTTCTGCTCCTCTGCAGTCATAATAAGTATGATTATCCCATTCAAATGGTAAAGTCTTGGTGTTAGCCATAGCTAAGTAACCAAAAGCACTACCAAATATCCAACCAATGCTCATTACGATATTACACCGGCCGGTAAACCAGCGGTTTTTATTTGAATGTGGATAAAGAATTCCAAAATACCTATTAAATAAAGTTATCTAATTATAACTAATAGCAGATAATATCAGATACACAGTATAGTAATCATATTTTGCTCCTCATATTGTGTTTATCGACTCAATTGAATTGAATTATCAACAATTGCATAAAGAGTATTTTATGGTTCATTTAATGATTATGTTCTGAACATGCTTTAGAGGTTCATTATAAGAGATAGTTTGAGTTAATAATAGACCAATTTAGGATGAACAATTCGAAATGTCAAAACACTGCTTGTCATCTCTTAGACTTAGTCGAGAATTATCGATTCTAAATTGTGTGAAAATTAATTTAATATTCATAGAATGAAAAAAATTCAGTTCGAAGCATAATTCCGAATACATTTTTTCACATTTTTTCGAACTTAATAGCTTTTTCATTATAAAACCAGACCTTATATTAAAGAAAAGATAAGCAAGTGGTAGGTGAAGGTAGATTTACACCTATCTAAAAAGCTCGAAAATCAACCCCCAATCCAAATTTTCGAGAATAAATTGTGCAGTTTAGATTTAAATTTCGATAAAATAATCTCTAAATTTCAAGATATTTTTTCCAAGTAACTTATGATCAAATAACTTATGGAAATTCATATTAATCATATATAACTCAGTCAAAAATTCTCAAACGTGGAGATTTATTTTATTTAGCATTTGAGTTATAGTAATCTTGTCATCACAAAAATACTAAAAAATTAGATCATAATGTTCACAATAAATTGAGGTACAACATAATGAAAAGTATTTCGATGTTTTGAAGTGTAGCCGATTTAGAGATTATTAAGTCTTTCTATTAGCCTTTTTTGTTGACTATAAAGAGAAAACATAACATAACTTTCAAAATATTAGCAAATCATTTAACGATGTAATGGTTGAATTGGATTATGATATTTGCTTTCATGATCGTTAAATACTAGTAGTCTGACACCAATTATCGCCTCCCACTTATCTATATACTAATATTCAAAATCTGTCTGTCTGTTTGTCTGTCCGGCTATAGACTCGGCTCCTGGACATGATACAGACATGAGACCGGTATCATTAGAACCAGTATGACCTGGGATTTCGTCAGATCTAAGTCATTTCCATAAATTACGTCAAAAATTTCAAAGACGTAATTTATGGATAGGCCTAAATTTTAACGGGCTTTATTTTTTTGCTCGCGTAAGCGAGCAATTCCCTTTCTAGTAATTATGAATTTAAGTATTATGCTTGACTATAGAAGAAATCACTACTTTAATTTTCATCACTTCTAACTTGTTTCTCGTGTTTTTTAATATCATTGCTTCAAAATCAGACAAAAAAACCGAAAGCAGACCTAAATTTGATGCGAAATGCGAGTGACATAATGCGTGATATCCATTGCGAAATTTAAAATATAATTTCAATAGGAAATATGCAAAAGAAATGATGAAAATTAGTTTGTCCTTGAGTTTGGGAAATTCGATTCTTTACTTACTTTATCCTTGACTTCTGTCAAAAGTAATGACAATAATTAGTATTTATTGTTCAAAAATTACAATAAACGTTATGCAAAATAAAGTTAAAAGCTTTTTGAATTACTAATTAAATCTTAAAGAGTCTTAAAATTCCATTTTATTATACTGGTTTGAAAAGTGTTTTGCTGTGTGAGTCCACAATTCGAAATGTCAAAAACATGTATTAATATTTTTTACTGTTAGTTCAGTCCACTGATTGCCAAAATTTATGTACTAATTCTCAAAACTCTAAATCAACTTTTTATGGAAACTAAAACTTATTGAATTCTAAAAATTGGTTTTAATAAAAAAAATCAATTGAAAAGCCTTAAACCCAGTTTAAAATGACGGAAATTAACTTTGACACGGTAAATTGGTCTCTGGTCACTTTTTGTAGAAAATTTTTTTCTTTGCGTTCTGGTTCAGATTATACTCGTTCTAATGACACCTGTCTCGAGTCTTTATCTTGTTCAGGGTCCGACCCTATAATCGGTCATGCAAACAATTTTTTGGATTATAATACAATATAACTAGCCTGGGTCTTGCTTGCATACGCGAGCAAAAAATAAAGCCAGTTAAAATTTGGGCCTGTCCATAAATTACATCTTCAAAAATTTTCGACGTAATTTATTAATAAACCCCCTCTTGCACATCCTCAAGTAATACTGGTTCTTAAATCGAAATGTATTCTGTTTGAATTGATTTTTATGGATTTTATCCCCTTTTATTAAAGTAGAGATTTTACTAAAAATAGTGCTTTTCGAGTATTACTTTTTCCAAAAAAGTAAAGTATCAATAAAAGTATTTTGAAAATTTATCGTTCGAGTAAAGTAAAGGTAAAGTATTTACTTTTTACTTTTCCAAATTTCAGAAAACAGTATTTACTTTTACTTTTTTCAAGGTTTTACGGGTAAAAGTATTTTCAAAAGTATTTGCAGCATATGATCTTCATTAGCAGAACGTTTATTTATTATGAGAATAATAAAAACTAAAATAGCTTGAATTAAACTATTTGTTCAAAGTTTTCTTTCTAACAGCTAGTTTTGAAACGTTCAATGTGTACATGTGAGGATTAAGTTAATCTGAATTTCGAGGTTTTCACAAGTATTTGATTAGAAACAAGATTTACTTTAAAAACAAGTTTTCACTTCAAACAAACTTTTTTTTATAGAATAGAGTAAAAGTAAAGTAAAGATATTTTCTCAAATCATTGAAAAAGTAAGTAAAAGTAAAAACTCGATCATATTCGAGTAAAAGTAAATACTCGACAAGCACCAGAAGTTGTAGCAAGATTATACTGGTATTCAACTTTATAAATAACGGAAAGCTTGTAACTCATTTTGAGAAATCTTTTCCTCGTTAACATCAGGGTACTGTTCTACTTGAGGCTCTGTGTACAGTTGCTAGCGTCGTTGCTAAGGTGCACACTTATTCAATTATAATGTTTTCAATCATGATTTAACAATTTTTGAATTTGAAAAGTGTTTGAAATTGAGCCTAGCGCGCTCCGCGCGCAATTCCGCTTTACCTAATCTAACTAACCTAACCTTTAAAGTGGAATTTCAATAATAAAATAGTTATTTGGCCGTAACTATGTGACATGGCAACTGTAAACAGAGCCTCAAGTAGAGCACAGCCAACATCAGATATATCTAAGAAATTAGATGTTACTAAGAGATCATTTGCCCCATTTTATTAACCCTGGGATGTTTCTATTGATATATCATTATTAGATATCTTCCCTTTATTAACAAAAGATAAAGCTAAGTGATAATTTTTTCCCTCTTTATTAAAATTGGGATACTTGAATATCATTATTAGATGTATTTCCTTCGTTAACAACCTATGTATTCCTTTGTTAACAATGGGTTTGCTCCAATACCATTATAAGATATTTTTCCTTTACTAACAACTCAACAATAGAATTTTTCTATATCGTTATTAATAAAGAATCATTTATTAACAACGTGCACGAAAGCACACATACATAAAGTACTGATACAAAACTCGATTGTTAAGAATTCGAGTTAAAAATCAATAAATGCTATCATTGTAATTATTTTCAATTTAAAACTAACTTTTTGAGAATAATATACAGTTATATATATTGATATTTAATAACTTACACGGGAAGGTCGCTGGCTTTCTCAGAGCTTTTGAAAATTCGTTTTTACTAAAATTTACTTTATGCTATATAAAAATTTATGTATATGATA
>JAQFXV010002060.1:0-11361 GCA_034694065.1 Camisia spinifer | reverse complement strand
ATAAGCTAAGAAAAAATCATAGTGAGAAGTGCTGCCATGCTAAGCGATTTTCGGCTATTCTGTGATAATGTCCTTTGGTGAGTTTTGATGATGAATTCCATATTGAATTATAAAAATACATTCCGGAGTATTTTAATTAATGTTTATTATCAGTTCATAGAAAATCAACTTCGTCTTGATCACACGAGTAAGTATAAAATGAAAGTGAATGATAAAATCAATTATAATAATGAGACCAAATGTTAGGAAAAAATAATATTGAAATAGTTAAAAAAAGTTTGATGTATGGATTGAATTTATTGAGCTCACCGAGTTCTCTACTCAGAACTCAGACAGGGGATGAGTGGTTAAATTCATTTAGTTTAAGCGCAAAAACGAGCTTTGAACACTAAGATATTTTCTTAATTGAAGTGAACAATATAACTTATAAAAAAAGACTTGAATTTATAATAGCATTAAAAATTTCATCAATTAATGAGTTTGGTTATTTTTACAATTTAATTCATGGTTCATTTAAGTGTATACTAAATTTGAATTTCAAAAATAAAATATTCCCTTCAATACTATGCGTTGTACAATGCCTCAAGTGAAAGTCAAGATACTAAACTGCGTTCTACAAAGTTTCATCATAAATGTTTTAAGACAATACATTTATTTTATTTATCGATTACACAACATTAAAATTTTACAAATATGTATTAAATTTTCTATAAATATGATAAATTTTCGTAACAGTGTTTGAACTTCTCAAGTTAAATAACTTTTGCCATTTTATCTGGTTTTCTTACAATATAATATTCAATTTCAGCATTTGAAAATAACCCTCATGTTAAAATATTTTGCTAATCAGTTTGTTTGTGCAATGCGATTTTAAATTATGCTTTTTGTAAACTGTGCTTGTTAAACTCCGTAAATTCGATATCAAATTATATTTTGCTGAATAAAACAAATTGTTATTCTCTATAATATTTTTGGCATTCGAGAAGATATTAAATTTGTGGCAATTAATTAATTTTATAATCTAAATTTTAAATGGTAACTTTTGTGCTCAAACTTACTAATCAGTAGAATTTTCTGAATTAAAATTGAAATGTGACAAAGAAATCAATAAATTGGAGTCTTATACCATCAATTAACTTTTGAATTACTGTAATTTTCTACTTATTCAGTGAATAGTATTTAGAATATGAGTCATTCAATCAAAAAGTTAAAGGTTATAGAGATTCCCGGAAAGTTTAAAAATAACAGATTTCAACCTTAACTTTAAAGTTTAATACTTTATAGTAAGAATAGGATTCACCTGAATAAAATAAATTTAAATTGTTAAATAATATTCATGTCAACATAAAGTGAAATATTCAATAGCATACACAATATAGTCCTGATTTGATTCATATTAATCTCATTTCATTTGAATTTTTTTTACATCGAAGCGAAAATATATTATATTTGCGTTAACCAACACTTTCATTTGGCTTATCAAAAATCTTTACACAATAGATTTTTTATCTCAACTTGTGCCAACAGATCATTAATCATTATTACGATAGTATTATTCCTAATAATATTATATGCGTATTCCACAAATATAAAAAGGGTGTTCAATCATTTTTTGTAGAAAATAAAATTTTGTTTCATTTCAATTATTCAATAAGAATGAAATATTTTTTGTTCGAAAGTATATTAATTCTCATAATTTTATATTGTTTCCAACTATCGGAATCTAAATCATGCGAAGTGTATCTTAAAGAAAATTGTAATTTATCACGTGAATCAAGTTTGAGAGACAATGCTCAGAAATGCTGTGATGACTATGAAAAAATAAAATGCTGCAAAAATTTTGTTAAAAATGATGTATGTTCTAATAAATCAGAAACTTATGCTGGGATATGTGAAAGTCTTGAACGCACTTTCAATTTAACAGTACTTTGTAGAAAATATCCTATTATGCCAGAAAACTGTAACCAACCTCACACTGGTCTACCAGGATGGGCTACTGGTCTCATTGTAGTTGGCTTATTTTTCGTTTTTTCGGTATCAGTTTTGATTGCTGTCCAATTTTACCGAACGCGTAGAAGAAAACTTGATGGTCACGAACAAAGAGATTATGCTAGATATTAAAAAAAATCACAATATTTTGATCTTTAAATTTTCAAATGACATATATTTTATTATATTTTCATACTGTATTTATGTATCATAGACGATACGCACAAGTGAGATTATTAATTAATTTTGTATGAAAATACAAAATACCTTTATAGTTTATTCATTCTGAAATGAATATTTAATATTAATCAATATGTATTTAAAAACTTTATTCATCAAACAAATCGAAATAAGACAAAGAATGAAAATAAAAACTGATATTTTTCAATTTAACATGCCTCGTCATCAAATGATGATTTTAAGTTGAGTTAAATAATCAAAAGACTTCACTCATTAAAATATATTATTATCAATCCATTATCGGAGATTCAGGCACATTTTCAAGATAGTGTTAGATGTTTATTGCAATTATGGCAATTATTATCTTTAACATATCAAAACCTGATCTTTTGGACAGTTAGTGCATCGAAATTCAGTATGAATAAAAATAACAGACCTATGTTTGATTATTTGAAATGTTTCTACGTGCTTTTATTGAATTGAATTTTTTAACTGCTTTGCATTATTATAATTCATATTTCTTTATAACAGTGACCAAATTCTGTTGCATTCTTCGTGTATTCAATAGAGGGAAAATTTATTTTATTTGATGGAAAAGTTTTTGAAAAACGCTTATCCCTCTATGATCAGGGCGCTATTGTAAATTTGTTCCAAAAGGTTAATGATTCCTATTAAAAAGGACTTATTCCGACTCAAAAAAAAAAATTTTCATCATAAGGTGTAAAGATAAATTATTCTCACGAGGGAAGTACATTTAGGTGAAACTCACAAGTCAGATATCGATTCAAAATAAATGTCGTTTTTTACATTTAAGAGTTACAACTCAAAATATCCGTCAAAAAATTCCAATGACCTTTCATAAATAGAATTTTCATTTTTACTAAAATTTAACTGTAAACTGTTTTGCCACACAAGTGCACATGAATTTTATATTCACTTATATTGTTTGATAAGAGAGAAATTTACAGTTTGTAAAATAAGTTTATTTTTTTAAATGCGATTAAATTAAAAAATTTATGAAATTAATATCGAAAAATGTTTTCCTAAAAAATTGATTTTTTAAATTTTGAAGTTGTACTTCATATATTCAAATACTTTTTCAAGTATTATCGGTTTCATGAAATAGAGGTGAATTCAATTTTTTGTTACATATAAAGAAATTTATTTATATTCTTAATATCAATGAAATAATTTAACACTCAAAATTAATTCTGAATTGAACCAATTTAAGATTTAAATAAGATTCTTTTCATTTTGTAGAATATTGTATAAGTATTCTTTTATACTTACATATTCAACAAAAGATACAAAATTCAGAAAATGAGCAACTGTAAAATTTCATGTGATTAAAAGTGGTTAACGACTGTCACCAAATTCCTTTATCATCGATTCATTTGTGAATTATAATTATTTAACTCTGTAAAGACTCAAATGAATAATAGATAAAACCAATCGTCAATTAAAACTGAACATTTGTGAAAATTTAAAAATTCTTTATTAAATATTTTTTCAATTTAAATAAATTTTAACTAATTCAATTAAATTTTTGACAAAAGACCCGTTGACACTCATTGCAAATATTTTAAAATAACATATTAAATGTCAGCGAAGCCAAAACAGGAAAGCAAATATTAGTAGAATAATCATCATGATATAGAAATTATTGCTAATCATAATGACTCCAATTTTGCCAGTATTACTCGGATAAGCATCCATACAATCAATAGAACCATACTTAAATCCAACACAAGCTTCTGCTTCCAGCAACTGCTTAATTAACTGTTGAGACTCATGAACGGCATAATACCCATCATATCTGCACTTATCAACAGCGGCTTCAATAATACAGTCGTATTCGTCCCACTTTTGGCAGCAAACCTTAATACGATTATTATTTGTTCTTAACTTATGCCACTTTTCACTTATCCGTTGCACACAATTAACACTATCTTCGCTTATTGAAGCTAAACAGTCGACAACAGGTGACCCAAATCCAAAATCAATTGCTATTTCTTTGAGCTTTGAGTTCTGTTGAGACGTCAATTGTTTTGCATTTATGACTGTAATGAGGGCTAAAAAATTGATTATCATTTTGAATACGATGATACTTTTGAAGGCAGTAAATATGCTTCGATCCTATTATTTTCGATTTCTAGTTGAGTTTCACTTATGAGAAAAAAATTGTGTTCCGTCAAGTGATATGTTTTACGGATCTTTAATTACTTTTCAGTCAATGAATAGCTATTACATCATATATGATTTCTTCGTATTTCTATGAGTGGGCGAACTTTGAATGCCTTTTGGATAAGATAAATAACTCATTAAGTGATATTAGTTTCTTGACAGTGGCGTAGCTCATGATGATGAATATTTTAATAAGTTCTTTCTTTCTTAATCATAGTTTCTTAATAAATTAATAGAAAGTTTAACAAACTCATAATGTAATTTTCATTATTTATCAGTACTTTCTTATGATACAGTTGAGAATCTGAGCAGAAATATGTTATTATTTGTATTTAAACTACGCCACTTTTTATTATTAAGTGGTGAACAAAATAGGATATTCTCAAAGTATTCATTGTTCTTTTATATAATAGTCTCGGCTTAAATTAGTCACAAATATTTCAGTTGCTAAATGTTAGTTGACCTTAAGAATTGATAAATTCTTTTCCTATTTTGTAATTTTTTTATTGTTCAATTTTATATCGTACTAATAAATAAAGGCTTTGAGCTGTGTTACTTTTTCAAACATTTACTAAACGTGTTTTTGTTTCAAAAGAGCAATATCAAAGCGCATGTGTTTTTGAAGTTAAAAATTATATCACAAAAATTAATTTCATGGCAATTTTGACAGTATGTTACACTGCACATTTCATATAAAAAATGCTATAAGCTTCCTACTATTTGATCCTAAATCCTTTCTCTATCTATAAAAAAAATTACTTATCTCTCAAAAGAAGCTGATTTGCAAGGATTGGTTTCCAAAAATAAGCAAATGGTGGGTTAGGAAGGATTTAAGAAACTACATTTGAAGCTCAAAAACCTCCCCTGAAATTTTATGAAAAATCATTTATTTTCTGTAGCATTTTTAATAAAAATTCAGGAAAAATAAAGAGTTTTAGAGGTGAAAAAATATTGCGATAATATAAAATACAAAAATTATAAACTTAAAATATTTTGAAAAAAGATGTCTTATAAAACGTCTAGTTTTAATCTCGCTTAAGACTCTCTCCAGCTCTACCCCACCTTAAATTAGGTAACTTGCTTATCTGTGTTTAGTTTCTTCAACTGAATTAATATTGAGTAGGCTGCAGTTTGTGTTTTATTACAGATTTTATTCCTAGAAAAACATTTCTTTGAATTCAACGCTATAAATAAACTTCAAAACAAGAAAAAATCTCTTATTTTATTAAAAGAAATAAAAGAAAATGTTTCATCCTTTTCATACGTCTTATCAATAAAAATATAAATAAATTGTATGTGAAATGTTTGCTCCGAAGTTACAAAGGTTTAATAATAGTTAGATTATATTTTATAAAATTCTACTTGTAAGCACAATATTTCACTGATTAATGTTCACTCTTATCAATAAGACCTTATTAATATAGTTCTTTTTCAAACATTAATTAGACTGAGAGCTTTTTTCTATAGCAACAAAAATATGACTCATTTTCTAGATTCTGTTGCATAGAAGCACTTAATATAGATATGGAATCCAAGTTTCATTTATTACTGAACGAGCACTTAATAGATGAATTTATGTTACATGAGTTTGAAAATTGGTTTCTTTATAAAAAAAAATAAAAATGATATAAATTGAAAGAGACATGTTCATATAAAATCTAATTATCCAAAATAAGAGCAAAAAATTCTTGATATTGATTTTTTAAAAGAATTTAATGTGCAACAATAAAACCTTCTAAATATATTAAGCTGGAATTCTCAAAAACAACATGATCATTCGCATTAAATTTTCAATGTTATATATTTGCGTATTTTTAGTCATTTTCAAGAGATTTATGTGCGAAGACAATAACAAACAGATGGATTTAAACTTGAATTTTATGATCGACCCAACCTGTGAACGTAAAATACTAACCGACAAAATTCGTTGTACAAGAGAAAGTATTTCAAACTGGGATTCAATTGATAACAGAGAAAGAGCAGGTTGTTGTATATCTTGGGATATAAGTGACTGTGTGTTAGAATCAATTGGTACCAAATGTGATCGCGTGACCTATAATAGAGCGAAACAATTTGTCGAGAGGCAAAATAATGAACATGGACAAGGCCTGTGTGGGGACTATCCATATGGCTCATCAAAGTGTTATTTTCCTGTCTGGGCTATTATTCTATTAGTTATTTTTGGTTTAGCAACTATCTTAACTATCGCTTTTGTCTCTTGTATGATATATGCTAAGAGACAATCATCAAGAGTGGGCTATTTATGAATGCATTAATATTGAGCAACTTCATGGAATAGAAATGAACAGAAAATACAGATGATTTTGAACGAAATAAAAGGAGTTTGTTGAATAGTTTTGAAAGGTTGAAAAATTATACACAATTGAGAAACAAAAACACACATCATTTTTCGTTATACAGTATATTTGTATGGAGAAAGATTTATTTATAGAATTTTATTTATCAATAATGAATTGAGTTTGAACCAGTTATTTCTAATAAAGAAACCATTTTATATTTATTACTGACTCGGGAGATTTGAAAAGCCTAATTAATAATTTTCTAATCAATAGGTTTCACACTGTATTTATATGTTTCCAATACTGTGTTTGAATTAGTGGCTAATCTCTTAAATGATCAATGTTAAAAATATTTTTGTCTGAATATCTTAATAAAAGATCAAAATTACTATTGTTAAAAGCAAAAATTTGAAACAGTATTAATTTTATTGTTCATTTTACGAGTTAGCAGTATGGTAGTTTGCAAAGACTCTAACTGTTGAAATAAGTAAAAATTAGTCAATCTATTTGTTATTTGAGATGAAAAATATGCTTAAAATCCATAATCCAGGATTGTTGAATGATGACCATTAAACTTAATTCCAATTCTTCACAATATAACTATTAGAATTACTGTATTGAAAATTAAAATTCTCGATGAAATATATTTTTTTCAAAATATGCTCAGTGGATATTGGAAAATAATCAATACTGTTGATCAATTATCGTCAAATGATAAAATATAACAAATTCGAAATCAATCTTTATACGTTATGAGTTAAATTTCCGAGAAAGCTGAAAGTTGTCAAATCGTCAATAATATTCATATGAAAATATCTCTAGATATTAATATTTTCATAAAACAGTTTCTATGAATGCTTATTTTGGAAAATAACATATTCCAAAAATTTTTATATTATTTGTTCTGATAAATCTATTATATTTAAGAATAGGACTGGTTTATTTGAGATGATAACACAAACTCGAAATGATGCAAATGAGTTGTAAAAACTAATTCATTTTTGAGTATAAATAAAATTTCAATTCAATTCAATTCAATTATAGAAATGCAGTATTTGTCATGACTTTGTTTTTATTGTGAGTTCCTCATCAAATATTTGAGAAAAGCTTAATAATTTAGATAAGATATCCTCAACTTGTAAGAATTGATATAGTTTATTCTTACAACTGTAACCCTGTAAGATCTGCGCACTATACGTGTGATCATATTTTGAATTATTTATAAATGGGACAAATGTGTTAATATGCGTAACTCCCAAAATTTCATTCTCTTTTTTACTTTATTAATCTATAAACTATGAAAATATCAGTCTGTTAATATAAAGATGCAAAAATATTTTATAAATTTATCTGTAAAACAATTGTTTAACCTTATAAAATATTATGATCCAACAACAAATTCCTTTTATTTTTACAAGATACTCATATGAATGCTTCATTTTTCTATTTCATAAATAATAATTTATCCTAAAAAATGAAATAATTTGATACTTTTTCTGTAAAATTGTTTATTTTTAATCGAGGAATGGCTGATTTAATTGCTATAATCATACCTTTATTGATTACTTCTCTTAAAATATCATTAACTTTATGAATAAAATAAGAAACAACATTTTAGAAAAGTTTAGTTAAAACAGATATTTCAGCAAATATATTTATAGCTCGTATATAAAATAATAACGATAAGTAAAATTGACTAGTGATCAGTAGGAAATGATAACTAGTGTGTTTGTTACAGTTTTGCATTCAGATCCAATAAAAATAAATTTTTGAAATATGAGTTGTAAATTTTATTCAACCATTTCGTTAATTTCGCCTCAAATGTTGATATTTTCTAACGTGTCGCAATGTGATACATTAAGCAAAATATGAATGAATCTTGAAATTTTAGAGCTTTACGCGTACATTTCTTGTTAGAAGATCAAATAAAATAAAATATACAAGAGTAAAATGTTTCTCCAGCTGAAGGTTCCAAGAATTGTCATCTATTCCATAAATTTTAAACCAAAGGTATCATTTGTTTTAAAAATTGTTATACTGACAATTTTGAAAAAATTAATTAAACCTGCAGTCAATTAAAACCAAAATCAACCAAAATTGCTCACCTCACTAGGAGTTTTATGTGTATAATTAAATTTTTAAGTAGCAAATAACAAATTTCTATACTTTATGTGTATTTGAATGGCAAATCAAAAATTTTACAGAAAATGCTGACATCAATCTGATAGAAATATAAAACATTTATGAAGTGTATTTTATAATTTTTTTTTCCTGTAAAATCAGAGCTAGTTTAACAAAATAAAATTTCTTATTGATTGACATAATCATTATTAAATGAATTTAATATATAACTGAATTATTATATATTTTATTTCTGCCTTAAATAATTAAACAAAATGAAGTCACATATCAAAATGTTAATTAATGCACAAGTTACAATTGGTAATTACGATCATTTAAACTTCAATGAATTTTTGAGAATTGAAAATATTATTTAACCATTTCCATAATAACTAGCGCTTAATGTTCACGAATATACAAGTTTCTAAGAAACAAATAATTAATTTCTATGCTTTAATCGTATTTTAATGGAAAAACTATAAAATTTATCATATATTTTATGCTGAAATAAATCTGATAAAAATATAAAACATTTGATCGGAATACTAGTTATAAGTCCTTTTAAAAAAACCGGTGCTAGTATGAACAAATATATTTCATTATTATCAACATTATCAACAGAAAAATCGATTAAATATTATGTGAGAGAGAATTTGCATTTGTAGCATTGCCAAGCTATTAATAACAAGAAAAATCAAATCATGCAAAAAATAAAATGTATTGGTCTAGAACATTGTTTTTTAAATATTTTCTTATCGAATATTTGAGAGAAGTTTAATCACAGTAAAAGACATCATTTGGTGCTTATTCAGTTCATTGTACTAACTGAACAAAAGATCATATTATTTGATTCTTTATCAATGGATCAAATAAATAATGATATCAGTATTCAAAAAAATTATCTCTTCTCTTCTTCATCTTTATCGAAATTAAAGAAGAATAGTATAACTTAGAATCAAAAATTTAATTAATTTTATCATATTTTCATTGATTACTTACTTCTCTTAAAAACTTATTATATTCAAAGTAAAATACATATTCACATGTTAGAAAATTTTGATAAAAATTTATATACCATGTACTGTTTTCATAACCTGATCTATAAGACACTCATTCATCCCAAACATTTGGCAATAATTCAAATTCTGAAATCGAAATGATGAAAATTGCAAAAGTTACAGTAATCGTTTCAATAAGTTTATTTATAGTAGATTTTCGAAAATTGTAAATATCATTTAGCAATTTTGATAACGCAATAGTTATAGATTAAAATTCAAGACCAGAGATAAAGTCAAAATCAAAAGATTCCATATCATTCTTACAAGTTAGAACTTAGAAATATTTCCTTTATTAACAATAGATGTAGCTAGGTTATAATTGTTTGCTTCATTAGTATATACTCTCTGTTAACAATATCTGACATCAATCTATGATTTTATAGGGAAAAGTCTGTATGAAAAACATGTACGGGGTGGGAAAAAATGATTGGTATGAGAATATTCCAATTTGCTTGTTACGTATTTAAGCTGTGAAATTGAAACCGTCAATTTTAATGTATATTTTTACGTAGAATCTGAATATGCAATCGGTTGATTTCTATCTTGTATCGTTTTTGCTCCAGGGTAGGGGACAATCATTTTTTCCCAACACGTATATCCAGTTATTAAGATTTTATAGAACTCTAAGAAATAAATAAATCTAAAATATCTTTTAATTTCCATATACAGAATATTTTTAGATATTTTTGAGCACTCTTCAGGTACTTCATAATTTATAAACAGAAGGGTTGTGTTCTGTTTATGAGAATTAACAATTTTTCCGATTCATTGAATTTTTGAGCTTTCTATGGATACTATATAACTGATAATGAATACAACAATTACAATACGAGTTCTATAATGCGGTATCAGTCTTGTTATAGAATAAAATAATTTGATCCGTTTACTTGAAAATTAATCATTTTTAATTTAGAAATGACCGCTTTAATTGATTACTTACTTCTCTTGAAAAATTATTATATTCAAAGTAAAATGCGTATTCTAAAGTTAGAAAATTTTGATAAAAATTGATGTATCAGAATCTGTTCTTATAGCACTTCCAAACAATGGGAAAAATTTGAAGTCTCAAATCAAAATGTTGAAAATTGCATAAGTTACAGTTGATCGTTTCAATCAATTTATTTGCAGTAGATTTTTGATAATTGTAAATATTATTCAGTAATTTTATTAATGCAATAGCTATCGCTTAAAGACTATACCTGACAAGTGAGTCAAAATCAAAAAGGAATCTCATTTCTTGTTAAATGAGGCGCATATGCATCCAAAAAAACCAATCACAGCTAGCGATTAAAAGCCATTTAACTTCGACTCCACTCAGAATTCAGAGTAGGGGTTGTTGTTTATCACAAAACATGCAAATTAAAAAATGCAAAAAACTAAACCTATTGATTAAAATTTGAATTCACAATTAAATTTTTATAACATTGACTAGCAATTAGGGTGACCAAGTCCTGTGAGGCTCAAAACTGGACGCAAAAAATCAAAGGGTCCCCCCTTATATAAATTTTCAAAAATTTATTGGTCATAAA
>JAQFXV010002059.1:0-11365 GCA_034694065.1 Camisia spinifer | reverse complement strand
TTTTTTAGCGCACAATTCAATTTCTCTTATTTATGTTAACAAAACCAATAACGAATTGTTCAGCTATCAGGCGGACGGAACCCTGTATTCCCTACTTAGAAGGGAATGATTTTTATACGGCCCTCTAATATCAATTGAAATTTTGCATAAATTTAAAGTATTTAGTGAGACCATTTCGAATTTATATTCAAAAAATTCGAATGACCTCTAACCTCATATTTAAGTTTAAAAAAACTGATCCACAAGCTGTAAATTTAATTTTTAATTTCATTGCTTCTCAATAGATTTTTGAGATTATTGAAACTTTATATTTCAAACAAAACTTACAGTTCGAAGAAAAAATGTCAAACACAATACTCGATATAAAATTTATAAAATATGGAAATATTGTTATAAATTTTCTTAATTTTGAATAAATCGATGTAAATTGAAATATTTTTGAAAAAAAATTATCAAAAAATTAGATAATAATTGAGTTATAACGGAATTTTGATGAGATCGAAAATTGCAGTCTTGTAACAAACTGTAAATTTTGTTCGAAAGATAAAGTTTTGTTAATCTCAAAAATCCATTTAAAGGCAATGCATAATAATAGAATTTAAAATTAAATTTACAGCTTGTGGATAAGTTTTTTTTTTAAAAAATTGAATAAATATGAGGTCAGAGGTCATTCGAATTTTTTGAATTTTAATTCGAAATGGTCTCACTAAATACTTTTAATTTATGCAATATTTCAATTTATATCAGAGAGCTGTATAAAAATTATTCCCTTCTTAGTGAAAACTTTTATTTATAATTATAAAAAATAATGAAATAAACTATAAATTAGTTGAATCCGAGCGCTTTCGACTTCTTCAGGGATATAATGTATGAATACTTGAAATATATTTAAGATTCAAATAAATAAAACAATTAAATTGAATGTTATGAATGCTTTTCAATAAAAAGTTCAAATTATATTTGCTGTTTATTATTTAATTTAGAGAAACTGTATTTTTATGTTTACAAAGACTGCAAAAATAAACCCAAAAATATTAATATAGTGTTCGAATAAAAGTTAGTTTAAATTATGATATTGTAATTGAAGTGCCTTTCATTGGGAACTCGAAATACATTGTCTCATAAACAGCACTTCGTTTAAATATTTCGGTTAAATATTTCTCTTTCTCTTCAGAAACGAGTTCTCCTCTCGAATCGATCAAAGATTCCAAATAAGTGACAATCTTAGAAAAATCCATTTCACCGAAATTCAAGAGTTCGAAATAGGGGTTTGGCTTTAATTTTGGATTATTATTGAGATGTGTTTTGACCATTAATGCAAACCAAAATTGTGGAAATATTACCACCAATAAGTCTAAAACACCTCCAAGTGATACCTCTTTAATCAAATGTTGTCTATACGACCAGATATGTTGTGCCATCGGTTCAGACAAGTAATTCTCATTCAATTTTCCGAATTTGTCTCTATAGTTAGCCTTCGACTGCTCCCAAAGTTGAGGAATACCATTAATCAATTGTTTGAAAAATTCCTTCTCTTTCTGATCATCAGTTTTATTAAATCCAATTTCCATTACTTCTCTGTAAAAATTAGCCCAATCTTCTCCGTCTTTCATAATACGCAAAAAAGCAGTTTCGATATCTTCAGTTTGAGAACATTTGCCATTCAAAAGCAGTTCAGAAACAAAGGAGCAGTTTAAATGTTTCTCCAAAAGATTTTGTGCGGATTTCTTTAATCTTTCGCTTAGTTTCTGTGACATTTTATACTTCTAATAGATGAGAAAAGTAATTTTTATTGCAATCAATTTAAATTTTACTAATTATTGTAAACGTATCATAAAATTTAATTAAAAAAATGTATATTTTGCTGATTAAGCAATGCTAAGAATTAAATTCAAATGTTCGAAACCATATGCGTTGGAATTTTTTAATCGCTTTTAATTAAATGTAATGTTATGCCACTGCTTAACAGTTATACCAAAAAGTGGAAAAGTTTTGGAAAATAAGAAAAACTAATTTTGTTTAATATAAATACAATTCAACAAATCTTTTGCCTTAGGATTAGGAAACTTTGAAACAATAAGATTATATACTTTTAAGAATAATTTTGTATGTATTCGGAACACAAAGTAAAAAAACATTAGGATTAGGTCTTAAATCTGCTGATCCGTCACCATCTGGTAATGCAATTGTATGACCAGATATAGATTGAAGTAAACCAACTGTTATAAAGAAGAGGTCCGTAAGCGTTAACTTTTCTCCTAAACAATTACGTCTTCCGATTCCAAATGGTGTGAAAGCTTTATATTTCGATGCATTGAATTCATGGTTTGTTGTGAGAAATCTTTTAGGATCAAAGAGTTCTGGTTTATCCCAATGATTGCCATCGCTGTGAAAGTGCCATATATTTGGAGCAATTATTGTATCCTTCAATATATTAAAGTTACCTAAAAATAGATTAATTTTAATAACCACTAAAATTAAATACCAACTAATATTTATAGTATTTATAATTAGAATCTATATTATATTATTCAAAAGTTTATCTGTCTAACTGTCTGAACCCTTATAGACTTAGCCCCTGGACATGAGACCAGTATCATTAGAACCATTATGACCTCAACCGGTACACAAAGGAAAAAAATTTCCCGAAAAGTGACCAGAGGCCAAGTTGCCGAGGTTCAAAATTTAGTGCATATTGCTTTTCTATGGGGAAATTTTCAACCGGCTTTATTATTGCTCGCTAGCTTGCAAACCCGTTTCTAGTTGGATTTATTTTACCAATTTTAGTGTCAA
The DNA here is from genome assembly GCA_034694065.1 of Camisia spinifer. NCBI lineage: Eukaryota > Metazoa > Arthropoda > Arachnida > Sarcoptiformes > Camisiidae > Camisia > Camisia spinifer. The sequence goes on along the minus strand of JAQFXV010002059.1, from coordinate 8,572 downwards.
ACTTTGCTTTATGGGGAACACCAAATGGAGCCACAGGTCTATATCTAAAAACTTCATAAATGAATGCATTCACAAAATGACATTTTGAAATGTCTTCATGTAATGCAATGCGATCTCCGATAACACTTTCAACTTCTTCACGCATTTTTGATTGAATATCAGTATTATTTGCCATAAAAAGGATTATCCATTGAAGCATATACTGAATGGTATCACTTCCAGCTTAAGTTACATAAAGAAAATTTATTTCAATTAATCATCTCATAAAATAGTTCATGATTTAAACTGACCGAAAAACATATCAAAAATAACAAGTGATAGTCTTTGATCAGTCAAATCAAGCTCTAATTCCTTGTCATCAATTAGAGCTTCTTCTTTTGCTTCTATCAAACCATCGCATAAATCATTTATAACTCCTTTCTCATGATTTTTAAGGTGTTCATCAAATTTGTCTCTTATTATTCGAGAAATATTATTAAAAATTTCATTCAATCTATTGAATGACTTTTTATAAAATGGTTTAATTATAGGTATGCTATCGACTATAGTCATAAAATTGCTATTATTATGAAAATAATCTAATTCATTCTTCAGATAATTGAATTCCGGATCATCGATAGAGTATCTAATCATAATTAACTTAAAATTAGATTTCTTGGAAATAATATGAATATTTATTTCATTTTAGAAAAAAAAGATTTATTACTGATTATTACTTATTTTATCACTGATTTAAAAAATTAATACCTTTTACCGAAAGCAGATAAGGCGATAATATTGAATTCAATGAAAGTAATATAACTGCTTGGATCAAACGGTTTATTTATCCCTTCTTTCTTCATAATTATACCCACTGTTTGATCCACTGTATCATTAACCAGATTTGCGAGTTTCTCACTTACATATAGTTTTCTTAATGTAAAAATTTAAAATATTCATTTAAACAAAATATATTGATAATTGTGCATTAATTTACTCGTGAGTCAAAGTAATTGACAATAAATTAATGATTGAACTATTGTGATCAATAAGCTGTTAGAATAAGTTAAAAATTTAATTTAATTTTTTTATATTTAGACAGATTGTGTATTCAAAATAAGCTGATGTCTGTGTGAATATTTGTAAACTTGATTGATTATTCAAACTATAAATATTAAATTAATTGAACTGTAAAACTTTATCGCTTATGTCAATAAAAATGAATAAATTAGTAATTTTTAATATCTATATTTGAAAAATAATAACCTGACAGCCGAGTGGGTAACTCTTCTTAAAGTAGCCAAAATCGGACTATGATTTGTGAAAAAAATGTCATCAACTTTGCTTTGAGTGAATATTTCTTTGAGAACTGTTTCTATTCTATCATTTAACTCATTATTTTTCGAATTGAAGGCTTGTTTCACAAGATCTAAATCACTTATTACAACTGCTGGTTTGTTTCCCAACCAGAATGTGAATACAGATCCATATTTGGCCACTAAGTCATCAATTGTTAAAAATGGATTTTTCTTTATGCCCCTCAATACTAATTTTAAATGAAGAATTCGTTTATCAAATTATTTAATTTATTGCTGACTTTAATGTTGAAAACTTACAGAGAATATTTCCGAACAATGGTAAAGGAAATGGACCCTTCGGTAGAGTAAAAACTTTTAGGTAGAAATAAATCAAATAAAAAGTAACTAAACCAACAATTGAACTGACTGTCCATCCGTAATAATTGTCCATCAAAATACTTGACATTTTTTCAAGTAGTTTAATAATTATTGTAACATAAAGTTTAAAGAAATCTGTGAATATTGATTACGTGTCAACAGTTTTATTTCCATGAATTCTTTAAACTCTACGTCAGAATTATTTGTAGTGCTGGTATCGGTTAATAATCTTAAGTCTATAATTTTATTGAGTTTCGAATTTCAAATTCGGAAAAATTAATTTAAAATTTGACCGATTTTACGAAAAAATAAGTTTAAGTATCAAAAATGGACAATATTCATGAATTATGCATTTATTTCACAGCTAAATGTCCATTATTTTCGACTTTATGTTATGAGATTCTGGTTCTCATTTAACTTCATATAGATTTTTATTAAGTTTTGGAGAAAATGTTTCCGAAGAAGTATTTCTTGCAGGACATCGTTTACATATTTTGGACAATTTTTTCAAGATTTCAGGTGGTTTTTAGCTCATATTGTATGACAATGGAAAATAATGAATTTGACAATTCTGTCCATCCATCCATCCATCTGTCCTACTGTACTGTACACAATGCAGTTGTTATTTAAATGATTAACATAAGATAATTTAGTTTTTAAAATAAAATAGGTGCGAAGAATTTAATTTGATTAGTGAAGATTGTAAAGGATGATTCAAAATTAATCTATCAAAACTGAACTTAACTGAATTTACTTGTGAGCATACCATTTAAAGTTTTCTTCTCACTTGTCAGTTCTTTAAATCAAAATAATTGATTTATCTGGATTTTATTTATTTCAGTTAACTCAATAAAATACTTGATTCAAAATTTATGAAAATTAGAACAATTATTTACAAAATCTTTCAAACAAATATTTTTGAATTATTTATTCTATTCTAGATCTTGGTTCAAGAATAACCATTACATTTTTCGGAGATAAGTTGATGCCTCCACTAAAATACTCGGGCTTTAAGGTTATTAATTATGATTAATTTTTATTTATTTCAATATTTCAGATGTTTGAACTAACTTTAGAATCCATGGCTTTAAGGAAGCGATACTTCTTGACAAGTTTAATGACACAAATTTGTATCTCATATTCTGCTAATCTCTTAGCCATACAAATTCTCGGTCCACCACCAAATGGTATATAAGAATAAGGATGAAATGATTGTTGATCGGGACCCTTTATAAACCTTTCTGGTTTGAATAAATCTGGATCTTCAAAATTATCTGGATTGTGATGAACAGTATATGGACTGAATGTAACAATTGTTCCTTTGGGTATAACTATACCAGTGCTTCCGAGTTCGTAATCACGTGATGCTTCTCTAACATCACGGTGAGAGAGCGGGTAAAAACGTAGCGTTTCTTTGATAAATGCATTCAAGTATATTAGTTTACTCAAAGTTTTAGGATCAAAGTTATCGATATTCAATATTTTTTGATATAACTTTTCTTGAATATCAATATTTTCTGTGAGGATATAAAATAGATGTGATAATACAGGAGCTGTTGTTTCATAACCAGCCAAAAAGAATAAGACTCCCTGAGCTATCAGTTCATTTTTCGTTAAATGTCTAGAATTAATTTCAATTTGAGTATAAATAATTAATAATACTGCGATATAATTCATACATCATTATAACCAGTGATGTACACGCTCGGCGCTAACGCTTGCGCTCGGGGTAATCTCGACGCTCGCGCTAACGCTCGCAGAAATTTTGACGCTCGAGCTCACGCTCGGTAGTTCGAGCGTTTAGCATGGTTATTTAGACTTGACATTGGTTAAAGATTAAATCATGATTCGAAACCTCTCATAATTTATTTTCATGAAAATTAAAAGGATGCAAATTAGAATTATCTGTTCGAAATCTCCATTTTCGATGAAAATTATGTGTTTATTTATTTACCTAAAGTAAACTTTCTTTCTTTTCTCTTCAAAACATCTTAATTAAATTTTTCATTATACAAGATATGAAGTGAAACGCTCGGCGCTCACGCTCGACACCGAGCGTTGTACATCACTGATTATAACTTTAAATCTATATTTATACATGTTTGTGAAACTATTATCATTATAGATTAATGGAGAAGTGTAAGGCTTACTTGAATTGTGGATCAGAATCAATTTCATTATCTCCAAATTTTGAATCGAGCATTAATTGGATTAAGTCATTGCTCGATCGGTTACCTCTTTTTAGATTTTCTTCTTTATCAAATACTACATTATTTATGAGTTTATGAAAAAACTCAACTGAATCTCTTGGCAAAAATCCACAGTTTAAATATCTAGCAATTTTAGGAGCTAAGATTGATAAAACAGCTGAAAATGATAAATGAACTTGCAATGTTTTTTGTATTTCCATAATTATCGGATGTTTGGGATTGTTTATGATATCTGTTCTTAAACCAAATCCACATAAACTGATAACATCTAAAGTGTATGCATTTATATACTTTCTGAGATCAAAAGATAGACCTGAAAATTGCAATTCAAATTTACTTTTCTAAATCCAATAAAATTAAGATTAATTAATATAAAACCTGTAGCGCTGAATTTTTCCAGAGTATCACATAATTGATCGGTTATTCCAGAAATAGAATCTTCATTATATTTAAGTTTACCAGGTGAAAATATGGGACTTAATATTGAACGAATTCTTTTCCAGTTATCATTTCTTGTAAATAAAATGGCGTTTTCCATTAAATCACCTACATACATATCGGGACGATTTTTGAAAACTTCAAAATCTTTAACCATTATATCTCTGATTAGTTCGGGGTCATTTATTATTATTCCTTTCTTAAATATTTCATAATAACCAATTATAGGACCATATTTTTTGAAGAGTTCAAAATCAGCAAATGATATAACTTTGGAGTAGATTAATATGCTTTCCAAAAAGTTTGGACCTTTTACACCGATTCGTGCCCATGAAGTGTGATAGCGATATATATATCTGAATATAAATTAAATTTTAATTAAAACAATATAATTTATTCAAACTTACATTAAAAGAGCTGAGATAAAAATTAAAATTAAAGCAGATGTTAAAAATGTGAACATTTTCGAAGTCTCTGTGAATAAATTTGAAAGTATATCAATATTATATATTAAATTATATACTTATAAACTAACATTAAATCAAACTAAGAAGTGAAAGCAATGAAAAATAAAACTAAAGTATTATTTTAAAACTATAGCTAATATTACATTTTTGAAATTAGATTCATTTGAAATACTATTTGCAGTTTAATATCTATTTAAGACTACAGTGCATTACAGAAATAAGAGCGAAAACCAGTTCAGATATACTTTTTTGCAATACTTTTTCTATTCAATTCTATTGAAAAAACAAGTTATACATCAAAGTATATATCTTAAGTTCGCTCTCATTTCTGTAATGCACTGTACCTGTAATTTCAATAAATGTCATATTCTTGAATTTTTAATTAACATCAACTTTAATATTGAGATTATCTTAAATTTAAGCTTTAATTGTTAAGAATTAATCAGTAGTTCTGAAGTTATTTCATAAATCATGTCGTATCGAAACTTGGATCGAAATAAAATTTTCAACAAATTTTCATAATATAGTTTATTATTGAACTAAATGCTAATCTCTTTTCGAGAAAAAAATTGACACAAGTTTTGAATTAATCGATGTACTGAAAATTTAATAAACTAAACAGGCTGAAAATTAAATAAATGAAATCGGTTATTTCATTAAATTATAAAATGAAACCTCACAAGTCAGCTAAAGCCAGAGCTAAAAATTCTATCCAAAATTTGTGCACCACCATTGTTATCATCAAAAAATGATAAATCGTTTAATAAATAATTAGACCATTGCTTTAGGTTATAAATATTTAAATCCTTATTTCATATTAACTGAATTTAAACATAGATTAATGTCAGTTAATGGTAAATAAAAATTTAAGGATTAATAATGTGAAGCAATTGATTATTCATTTTGAATTCGATTTATCTTTTAAGAATGCGAACGGTGGCACTTACAGCTTGTGATACAATCTTAAATTTTTTTATCTTTAACGGATATTCAGTTTTAGGACTTTTAACGATTCTAAATATTCTGACAATTTGTGCTAAACATAGTTTCGCTTCTATTAATGCAAATCTCTCTCCAATACAATTTCGAGGACCGGCACCAAAAGGTAAAAATGTGAATGGAATTATTTGGTCCCGATTTTCGGGAAGAAATCTTTTGGGATCGAAATTTTCGGGATTTGGAAAATATTGTTCTGAATGATGAATTGCACGAATCGGGATTTCAACGATCTGCCCTCTATATAAAGTAATTCCAGTGTCACCTAATTTATAATCATTCATAGATTCCCTGTCGAGTCTCATAATTGGCGGATAAAATCTCAAAGTTTCGGATAGAACTGCGTTCAAATATGGCAATTTTGCGAGAGTTTCGAAACTAATATCTCCGTTTGAATCAACCGCAGAATTTACTTCTTCATAAAGTTTTTGTTGACACTCAGGATTAAGTGCTAATTCATATAAACAGAATATCAGAGTTGTTGCAGTCGTTTCATACCCGGCCAGAAAGAAAACATATGCCTGCGCTATTATTTCAGCTTCGTTTAGATTTTTCTTAACAATATTGATGTTTAAGTCATTGTTTTTATCAATTAATTCATCCTTTCCTGTGAAAATATTTGAAATTTTAGTTGAAATTTTAAAAACATTATGTCAAATATCTTTCTTCAATGTCATTTCATAGAGTTTATTAATTCTTAAAAGTGAATTATTTTCTCTAAATATACGAAGAGTTCAATTTCTTACCATCATTGACATGATTTTCTTCCTTTATGTCATTTTCATCGTGAATACTTTCCTCATTTTTTTCCGCATTCATTAATAACTGTATGAAATCATTGTATTTTGTTTCAGCTCTGCGTCTATTACTCATTATATGTCGAATTGAGCTGAAGAAGAATTGATTCGCTTTCTCATCAAGAAAAGATTTATTGTTCAACAGCTTGTTTAGAAAGGGAGGAAAAAACACAGACACGAATATTTTGATTAATTTTGGATTAAAACTTTTTCTCGCATTTACAATAAATGGATTATTTGCATCTTTATATGGGTTTATTTTGATAGCGAAAGCACAGGTCGCGATCACATCCATTGTATATTTTCCGAGAAATTCTGTTAAGTTAATGTCTTTTCTGTCTTCAGCAAACGGTTCCAAGTGTTCCAAAAAGCTTTGCACACATTCTCTTATTAATGGATACATTTTTTTCAATTTCCCGCTCGTGAATGTGGGGCTTATTATAGATCGAAGTCTTTTCCAGTCCTCCCCTCTCGCAAACGGCAAATTCTTATCAACTATCGGATGTTTTGTATTTAATTTTCGGCGATCCATGAATTTATTGAAATCTTTAACAAAAATTGTTTTTATCAGCTCCGTATCAGCCACTGTTAGTACGGGTTCATTTCCATAGAATACTCTGTATAATAATTTATACAAATAAAAATACAAATATATCATTAAAACTATGGTGAAAAATATTTCATGGGCTGTATTTCGGAAAACATCATTAGCTTTGAAATGAAATTCTATTCAATACCCATATAGTTTTCCATATGATTTATACCAATTTGATTCTAATACAGGCATTGGTGTCAGAGCTTGATCAAGAAAATTCCCGAATCCTATTCTAGGCTTTGGACCTTTAAGTCCTCTTTTCTCCCAATAATCAAAATTCCGTCTCAAATACCTAAAAATATGGATTTGTTTAATATTAAAATTTTCACTTTTTCTAAAAAATTAGTGTTCAAATTTTGATGTTCAATTTTAAAGATTCAAAATATGATTTTAATTTAAAAGCGCTAAATTTTTTTTAAAATTTAATTTGAAAATTCAAAACATACCAGTATAAGAAAGTTCCTATTAAAATAGGAATTAAGAACCAAGCGTTTAATGATAACCAATCCATTTTCACTTCAAATATGTTTTATAAAAAATAGTCTGTAGGTCTATATATTATCTATAATATTTGACTATATAAATAGACTATATTTGAGTTTCATTTTTCATTAATTGGTTTGATTATTATGTTAATTTTTTGATATACTATATTGATTCACTTTCATTTATTAACAGAGCCTTTGAAAATGTTCAACTTTTTAACATCTGCTCTAATTTTGATTCTTGTCTCAGCTCTTTTCATGTAAGTGTGAATGAATATTATTGTTTTAATTAAAATTTAAACTATATTCAGATTTATATATCGTTATTACACTTCATGGGAACGAATCGGTGTAAAAGGTCCAAACTTTTTGGAAAGCATATTAATCTACTCTAAAGTTTTAGCATTTGCTGATTTCGAACTCTTTAAAAAATATGGTCCTATTATTGGTTATTATGAAATATTTAGGAAAGGAATAATAATTAATGACCCCGAACTCATCAAAGATATAATGGTCAAAGATTTTGAAGTTTTCAGAAATCGTCGCGATTTATATGCAGGAAATTTATGTGAAAACTCCTTATTGTTGGCCAGAAATGATAATTGGAAAAGAATTCGTTCAATAGTTAGTCCCGTATTTTCATCTGCAAAACTCAAATATAATGAAGTTTCAATTTCAGGATTAACCGATCAATTATGTGATACTCTAGAAAAATTGAGTGTTGAAGGTTTGATATTAATTAATCTTAATTATCAGAAATTAATTATTAGTTATTTATAATTTCAATCAACTGCAAATTTTGAATTCTATATGATTTTTGGAAGGCGTAATTTTTAGAAACTTATAACTATTTATTTATGTCTTATTCTATTAAAAATTATGAATTATATTTAGTTTTATATTCATTTTTGTTTATAATATAAGCATAG
>JAQFXV010002058.1:0-11372 GCA_034694065.1 Camisia spinifer | reverse complement strand
TGTTTGTCTGACCGGCAATAGGCTCAGCTCTTAGATATGATGCAGACATGGGACCTGAAACGGAAAACAAAGGAAAAAATTTGCCGAAAAGTGACCAGAGGCCAGGTTACCGAAGTTCAAAGTTTTGCGTATAATGCTTTTCTATGGGAAAATTTTTTAACAAACTTTATTATTGCTCGCGTAGTCTAAACCCAGTCTAGTCTAAGATAATATTTTGTTGAAAATTTTAAACTAATTTCTAGTTATTGAATGAAACCAATTGATTACTTGAACTGCTCTTAACCTTTAGAATAGGACTATTTTAATCCTTCATCAAAACTATGACTTTAATTTCCTCTATTTTAATGCACTCCAAATGATGATAAAAACGATTAATTTAAAAATATCATTGTTTTCTTCGTTTGATATGTATTAAATTGTTAACATTTAATTGATAATTATTTATATATTGATAAAATATCATAAGTTACTATCAAAGGTGTACTTTTTTTATATTGCTTCACATGACAATCAATCATGACAATGAAATCAACTGACAAATGAGATGAAATCTAAATGAACTTCAAAACAAATATTGTGTTTATCAAATTTGGATCTAAACAATACTAATTTTGTGTTTGTTTCAGTACAACATAAGCATTAAATATCACGTTTAATATTGTGATATTTGCAATAGATTTGTTTCAATCAGACTTTGCTCTGTAAATATTAAGATAATACTATTGCAGTTGTTTATTGTAGAGTGAAGTCAAGTTTTATAATGGTTAATGATCTCTTGATAAAGAACAATCACATTCAGACTTAGATCTCAAGATAACTGATTTTCTGAGAAATTTAAAATAGATTAAGACTGACTTAAAAGTCAGTCTTATGATTGAAATCTCTCTAATAATGATTGCAATGAAAACCATAATTCACTTTAACTAAGCTTAAGTTTGATAATACAAAGGATATCGAAACGATCATTTGAGCAAAAAAACAATTTTCCTTTTTAAAAAATGAATTATTTTTTTGTGATAGACTGGCGAATATGAAGCAAAAACGGCGAAAAGTATTTTCTTAACTCTAAAAGCACTTTCACAAATTGATGTTCTATAGTCTAGAAGATTATTTTTGTTAAATCATGAGAATTTATCACAGATGATATATTTCATAATAACTGGTGTTATAAACATCAAAAACACGAGTCCTTATGAGCCATTTTCAGTGAAAAAATATTTTTTACCTATAAAAACCACATAAAATGTAGAATCATTACAAATACCTACTTGAAAAGACTTTCTTCTAATATCGACTAATGTTGTATTATTTTTTTTACTTCTAAATTGCTTTATCAATTTGAACATAACAGTAATATATCATTTTCAAGTTTCAGTGCACCAGTTTTTTTTCTTTTAAACAAATCGTTTTTTATTTTTCAATTAATTTTTCCAACATTCAAGTTAGCCTTCGAAACTTCTAGATACTGAAGTTTTGATGATATTCCTGTTTGTTTATTCAAAACAAACAAAATGACTCATAAGTTATAACGAGTAAAACAAGGATTTGTTTAAAGGTTGTTAATAATTGGAAAATTCCATTGTTAGACTATTTCAAGCATTTTGAATTAACTGACATTAATATAAACTTAACAGTAATTTTAGTGAAAACTCCAAATTTGATATGTTCATATTTCTAAATGCTTTTCGTGAAAAATTATTTAATTTGCTAATTTTAGTAAAGCTACATTTTGGGTAATTTTGCAAATGATTTTCAAAAAATTAATTAAAAATAATCCAGAGTAATTTCAGAAGATGGTATTTAACTCTTGCTTTTCGTGCCATTTGTGCAAAACTTACCGCCACTCGGGTGTGACCGCTCACGTCCGGCATAATTAATACACGAGTGAGCAAAAATTGCTTTAAAATTATGATAAAAACATTACAGATTTGAGAGCAATCTGATATCGGGCATGAACCTATGCTTTGTCAGTCTCCAATAAGTCTGATGGGGATTAGTCAAAACTAAGTATTAAACTCTTCTATAATATAACATGTTTATCATAGCCAGTCTCACTGGAGACTGACAAAGCATAGGTTCACGTCTCATATTTATTGGCAAACATAAGAAAGAGGGTTAAGGTGCTTCTACACACTACCTTCGGAGCTCAAAAACGGGACTCCCATCCGAGTTTTCTGGAGAAATTTATTTGTTTAAATACAATTTTTGATAAAAACTCAAAAAATATAAATTGTTTCGATTTCAGAGAATATTCCCTAATGTAACCGATATGTTTGGAACCTGGCTTGCTACACACTCCTTTAAAAATGGCTCCTTTACTTTCTTATGCATGTTTATTGGAATTACATTAACAATTAAAAAATAATCTATTCAAAAATGCTATCAAATATACAAATGCTATCATTTATTCGAATGATAACAAATAATTTACAAAAAAGTGTTTCAAAAACGATGTGTTTTCAATAGTCAATGAAGAAATGGCCAAATGTATAGAACAGATTTATTTTTCATCGTGAATACGAATTTTGTCATTTTTAGAAATAAATTTTGTTAGTTTTGCCTCAAGAAGAAATCAATAATTACATCAGAATAACTTATTTATCTGTTACCAAATCTTAAGAATTTTTTTTGCTTATGTCAATATCAAAACATGTATGACTTGTGTGACACAAAAAATTTCAATTCAGTTAAATAAATTCCAAAAGAACTGATCAAAATTGTAAGAGAAAAGTTTGAGAATAGAATTTGTGTTCACTTCTAACAATACTCTATTCCGTTTTCTTAAATTAATCAAAAAATACTATGAATTACTCTCAATTTTCTATTGAATCGAAGTCTTTAACAATAGACAAATTATTAAATATTCATCCATGCATTTCTTCCAAAATGAAGCGTCAATATTAAACTTGTTACACAATTTTGACATATTATTTCAAACAGACATATTCTTGAAGCAATAACTTGAAATCTTTCACAAACTTTAATTTGTAAAAAAGAGATATCCGAGTTTGTAATTACTAATGGAAACGTATTCAAACATATGCCTCGATGTTAGTGATGCATGAAAGCTAGCTTTGAACTGAGCTACGCTTCAAGCTCAATTTTCCACTTTTTCAGCTTCGAGATAAACATATACAGGTGAAGAGCACTCAAGATAAGCTCAGAGTTTCAGAATCAAGTTGTGTTCAATTGAAGCTCAATCAGAACCAAAGAAGTGCTTTCGTTTCATATTTGATTGTGAATGGTTCAGCTGCAAGTTCAGGGTTCTGCACAAATCGTTGCAGATCATACCCACCTTACTTACCATATTCTTAAGGCACATCATTCAAAGGATGAGGATATTTGTTGTCTGGCAGGGATTTTTTGGGATTATTACTTTGAATTTCAATCACAGTCAATCAAACTTGTGGAGACACTTTGATGTGTGTCAATTCATTTTGATCTTCTGTTTATCTTTGTTTTGAAAATAAGTCTGTAATTTTATAATTTTATCACTTAATTAGTTTAAGATTTCACTTAAATTCTTAGTCATTGCTTAGTATCAAAGAATCTATTGCTTAACAAACCATTAAAATAAAATTATTAATCAGGTTTAAGATAAATTTCGTTAATGAATTTTCATCAAATTCTAATTTGATATCTTATTCTTTGTAGTGATAATGATGTGTTTTATACTTCTTTGTGATCGATACCAATACCATTAATCATATAAACGGTGACCGTTTGATGCATTGGAAATCATCAATATATTAACATTCACTAAAAATCGATCGCTACGAGTGTTGATGTGATAAACATTCGCTTCATTCTTGAAATATATAAATGTTTCAGTCTATCAAACATTGATACAGCAAAAATCTTTAGTATAGATCAGCTAAAATACTGGCGCCGGTATTTGATTAAACATTTGTGATTTTTTTTCCTATTCAAGAAAATAATTTCATAAAACATAAGAGAAAAAACCAAAAAATTAGACACCAGAGCAATAAAGCATAGGGTTAAGCATTTTTTAAAAATAACATTAAATTAAGCATGAATTTAGATTTGTTTAGACACTGAAAAAAGTAGAAACCGGTTTTGTTGGCATATTTCTTATATAAAAAGAATTAAAAAAGTGTTTCATAAATTAAGTTTCAGAGCTTTGATAAAAAGTTTGTGCCAAATCGTGAGCCATTCAACAGAGAATGTGAGTTCAGACCAATTTATAACTATTTCAAGCAAAACTCGATGTCCTTTTTCCTGAATTTGATGGCAGATTAAATCACTATTAAATTTTATAAATTGAATGTGTAATAAATATTTTCATACGTTTATTTATTGGTTTGTTGTTAACGTGAGTTAACCTGAAATAATGAAATATTGGATGATTTTTATTCGGAATTTGACCGAAAATATGTTTGTATAATAAATTGGGCGGAGAAATGACTTTTGGGTGAATAAAGCATATAACTAGCTATTTATTGGATGACTTAATATGATGTGCTCTATGAAGAAGTTGATTTGATATAAAATATCGGTAAGAAATGATACTTGGATTATGTAACTGTTTTTTGTGTTTTTTGGCCAATAAACGTATAAGCAATAGGATATTGCTGACAAAATTGGCGCTATTTATATCCAATAGTGCTTAGTGTGTAACCTCTTAATGATGATTAGTTTATTGAAAGACATAAAGCCGGTCATAGAGATATGTCACGGATCTTGCATTAGACTATTGGAAAAGGATTATCGAAAATGATATTTGGTTTCTTGCATGCCATTGATCTTTTCATGTTATAATGAAGTAGTCCTGAAGTAGGCCAGCAAAGCATTCTAGCTTACGATCGATTCACTTTTTGAGGCTCCATCACAACCATCCTATTGAGATTTGAGAATAAAGAGCGTGTAAGAAGAATAAGAAATTGTTCTCTAACAGAGAAAACCAAGTTAAGAGACATAACTTCAAATGTAGTGTAATATCAGATTCTGTATTATTTTTAGGAATGTTTTTCCCTTCAAATTCACTCTAGAAAATATTGATAAGATTTCATAAGAGCTCGAGGGAAATGCATTTTTTCTAAGGATGTTGGTTTTGAGTTTGGTTAATATAGTTCCCAACTATAGTTGTGCTCAAACCGTTTAAAAAATCAAAGAGTGTATCAAAATAGACAATATGTTGAAGCTTCCGAACACATGCATCAAATTTCAATATAAGAAAATTATAAATACAATGCTCAAAAAACATTTCATTATTCAGACATTTGAGAATAATTTAAACTAAAGTTCCTTTGAATTTATGATATTTCTTCCCACTTGTATAACCAGTTATGGATTGTTATTCAAATGGTAATAAAGCTCTGATGTTTACCAAAATTTACTGTATTATTCGTGGGTTGAATGCAATCAATTTAATAATTTCAATTTTCCCATATTTACCAACACATTAATTGATCAAAACTATTTCTATCGTAAAAATTATTGAAAATTATCAAACTATTTATAAAACTTAGTTATAATATATTGCGAAAAACTTTTAATTTTAAGATAAAATATTTCAATATAACTTATTCTCAGAAGTTGACAAGTTTTTCCTTTATATTTTTCAAGGTTTTGAGTCGAAGAATAATAGCGAGTGTATTCAAGAAAAATTAAATTACAATATGGCGAGAAAAAAAAATTGAAATGCAGATAAGCTTAATATGAAATCATCAAATTGTTTAAGCTCAACAAAACTGTAAAAAAAACTTAGAATAAAATGTAAGAAACAAAAATATTTATTAATAGTAGTAAAAGTATTTATTATCGCATTAAAAGCCAGAGTTTTGAAATTAGGGAAAGAGCTAACAAAAGAAGATTAATAGAGCGAATAACAAAACGAGTCAAAGCCATAATTGATTTTAGTGAGCACACCAAAAATGCATTATAACAATAAGACAAGCATTTTATATGAGAAATAACGGTATGCTTCTAGTGATTAAACATTTTGAGTTTATTATATTGGTTTAATCATTCTCTGATGAACTTAAAGTCTTTAACTTTCTAATTAAACGATTTACTCATTATATGAAGTTATTTTTAGGAGAAGTTCACTTTCAAATATTTTAATCAATACTTAACAATGTGTGTCTGTTATTAAATTATGTGATTCACTGAGACTTCAAATAACACAATAGTTTACATTTGGCTTATCACTAAATGAAACAATTTTCTCATTAATTTATTTGAGACTAAACTCATTGGAAAATTAAAATAAAAACTTGAGTAGAAATCTACCCATTGATGTATTTTGTTTTAATTTATTTCACATATTTCTTTCAGAGTATCTTATCTTAATTTTCAGAAACTCATTGAAGTTTGAACTTTAAATGTTTAGCTTTGCAATACATTGATAAAAAAAATTAATTATTCATGAAAAAATGTTGGAAAATTGATTCAAAGGGAATTTCTTCTAAAAACTGTTTCAGTGCTTTGTATACATTTATAATATCTGATCAAAATTTATTAGATAGAAGACAGACTGTATATAAAGACAAACTTTATACCACTGTATTCACGATATATATGCACGCAAAAAACGAGAAATTCTAAAGAATAAGGGCTCCATCAGTTGCGTTTCTAAAGCTTTAGCGTGTCTTCACTTTTAGCTAGTGTTCCAAAGTTCGAACCCTTCTTCTTGGAGGTAGAATTAAAAAAGAGAGTATTGGATTGGAGGTTGAAATCAATTGGATAGTGTAAGTTGAGTGAAGAAACGGTATCTGGTCAAAAGCCAGAAAAGTCAAAACCCGGAAAAGTCAAAACCCAAAAGTTGAAGAGCCAGAAATTTGTCAGATAATAGTGTTTAAAAGTGTTGAACCGTAAAGTAATCGACCATTTTTAATTAATCAAACCAGCACTGTAATTCAATTTCTCGATAGTGTATTTCTTACTTCAACTAATTATTTGCTGATTTAAGCTTCTTTTTTATTTCTATTTTAGAACAAATTATTAAATTATAAACTTTGTGTGCATTTTACGTTGAGTACTATTGATTATTATAATCAGAATTATTGATTCAATTTTCAACTCTTACAACCACTACTATCTCACAAATTTCTGGCTTTTAAACTTTCTGGGTTTTGACCCTAATTCGAAGAAACTGTTGGATTTCTTTTAGTTTAGTTGTAGTGACTGTGTATTTATACTCTTTAAGTTTGATCACTTTAATCAATAAATGCTTTCAATGGAAGTTGAAGTTTATTCTTGTGGAGATGGAGGAAGAATTTTTCAAATTTTGTGCACTACTTTGAACTGTAAAATAACGAATAAATCAAAGTTTGTTTTCAAATTGGAAAAGTGTACCATTAAAGCTGGTCATAATAATAGATGAGAAAAGCGTTAGATATTACCATTTTTGAAATACTAAAGGGATGTCTTCTATACTATGCGTGAATTTATTTAGATGTTGAGTTAAAGTATGCAAAAAGTGAGCTTTAACTCTGTTGTGATGAAGAAGAAAAATTTATTAGAAATAAAACATAATATTTTAAACGCTTTCTTTTTCTCAATAATATGTGGGATTTAAGTATAATTTTTATTTTGAGAGACAGTTATTATCGTTCAATTGAAATATTCACAGCTGAAAGATCTGAATATTACTATACTTTGTATACAGACTTGAATAAAGAAACAGAAGTCGCTTTGAATGTTTACCTATTTCTCTTCATATTATTAGATTTCAGTAGTAGGAAATCTTCTTGATATTGCACTAAAGAACCAACAAATAATACACATTCCAAATAACTCAGTGTTATTATTAGTTTTATCTGTCATTCAATCATTGTCTCTAAGTTAAGATTAAAACTCTCTCATCTAATATCCAAATCCTTTTACGAATATATCTCTACTTTGATAGACAAATGCAGAGGAACTGAGATTTGATAGATTACATTCAAGTTATTTTCCTATTGAAGTTCGAACTATTTACTGTCACTAATTCTGTACGACATTTATTCGTTTCCGAGTTTAGTCAACAAATTGAATTTCTTTTGGATAAAAGATTTATTAAATAAGAAAAGTTTGCAACTGAAGAAATAGAAACTATTTTGGATAAGGGGTGTATTTATAGTGAATTTAGCTTTTTAACATTTTGATTAATGAATGTGACAAAATATATGTTATGCAATATGAATAAATGATCTATTTTTACGGTCGAATCTCTTTATTATAGCTAAAGGTTGACTCTGAAGTCTCATTCGTTAGTTCCGACTCTCAAACATTTGGCTCACGAGAGCCTCAAAATTCTGGATTATAAACACAACTATTGAAATTTTGCATAATTTACAACAATTTTCATAAATTGGAAAATTCACCAAAAATTTTCTGATGAGTGAACAAATTTTGACATTCAATATTTGAGAATTATGGTAAAAAATTTAGCACAAAGTAATTATTTTTAGGAATGTCTTTACTTCACTCCATATAATGAAATAAAAATTTGAAAAAATTTCAATTTCAATTTTTTCAAATTAGCTTCGAAGCCAAGAAGAATTTTAATTAGCTTGAAAATCGCTTAATCAAAGATACAGTAACTATATTTTCATATAAAACTTCATTAATATAATACAATGAAAATACAAGTCAATCATTTTCAGTATAGGTCTCGATAGAAATTAGAGGGTTGACTATCGCAAAAATTATTTTTTAATTTTTATCCTGTGTTCACTTATTCGTGGAATTCACTAAAAATCATGATTGAATTGATAGTAGTTTTGTTTTATGGCCATAAAATATTTCAGAGACAGTGATTCTGTGATGAAATATATTGCTTTAATTAAGATATGGTTTTATATTAAATTTTGTTATTTATGGAATAAAATTTTTTATTATTCCCTTATGGCTAAGTTGTTCACTATGAAAGCATTTATTTAATAATTTGGTGAATTGTTCTGCAGAACAATATGATTAATTACAATATATGCTTATTATAAAACTGTTGGGTCAGTTTCGGCGATAATTTTGCCATTGGATTAATTATATTTGCAATTCAAATATATAATTTTTATGCAGTAGCAATAATTTACTCATAACTGTGTGTCAAACAAAGCCATTCATAGCAATAAAATAGTGCTAACTTTTATCATGCAAAAAACACATTCATGTTGCAATAATTCACATGAAAACCATAAAAAATCATTTTTTAATCTATATAAATCATTTGTTTTTCCCTTTATTTCTTAAATAAATACAAGTTTCAACCAAATGAGTTGAATAAGTTTCATCGAATTGATTATTATTCAAATCGAAAAACTTAATTAAGAAACGAACAAACTTTATTTAACTCATCAATTTTCAGAAGTACTTTCAATTTATTTGAAGTTTACTTTTCACTCATTATTGAAATTCAAAGTCAACATTTACAGAACAACTAAAATAGAACTTATTTCAAGCCATTGTTTACCATCCCTAATATTTTTAGTTAAAAAATTGTATTTTTTTTATATTTATACACTTTGAAAAATTTTATGTAATTAAAAAAATAAAATACATATATTATGGCTTTAATTCAGAGGACTTTCGATTTTTTGTTGTTGAAATCATAAGGAAATCATGATTTTATAAATAGCTAACTTCCTGAGAAAAGTAGTATTCTTTGTTTCCAAATAAGTTATTTGAAAAATTAGGCAAAAATATTCGACTTAAATTGAAAATATTTGAGTGATTTTTCCTTGTTCAGGAATTTCTAACAAAGTTTTGTTTGTTAATTTCTTCAATTAATTTTCGTGTTGATTATCCTTTGAATAGATTGAATTCCTATCTCTTCAAACTTAGGAGAGTTATTTTTATTAATGAACCTTAAATTAGAGATTAAATGCTTTGCGGCAGTAATCGGTTAAGTGCTTTTTTAAGATTTTGAGAATTATTTAGAAAATTCAATGTTTTGGAAGTGTTTAAATGTTTTATGATTCTTAAAATATCATTTAATAGAACTAATTGGATCAATATTGAATAATATAAATTTAAAACTAATCATTTTTGCGTAAAAATTGCTGTTTAGAACTTCAAAAATCCTTCTCTTCAAAAGGCATAAATATCACTTAACCGATTACTGCCGCAAAGCATTTGATTACTAATTTATGTTTTGATACTCGATTCAGTGCATGTCTTAAATGTTTAATATCTATGCACTAAAATGCAAACAATTTTGAAGTTTGGTTTTAAACTAAATGTCAATCTAATTTTAATTTTCTACGATTCCAGGCTTGTGGTCATAAGTCTTCTACCATAATAGAGAAATTAAGTTTTATCATAGGTTTGTAGTCATAATTAAAGGGAAACAAGTTTTTTAACATTTAAAATCTTGACAATCAATTTCCTCATTATATAGATTACAGTTTCACTTTCATTATACCACTGAAACACTTTGAAAACATTATGATTATACAAATACAGTAAAAACAGTAAAAATTTTTGTTATAACAAATGTTTTAATGCGTAAATGACTTCAATAAAGAAAATTATGAATATAAGACTGGGTCATATTTTCTATCATAATCATTGAGCTTAACAGTGTTTATACAGTAAGTCTTATATTTTCATTATTATTAAGAACTTTTAATTGAATTCGCAATTAACTTATTGGTCGATTTTAACCCAAAAAGTTATGGAAAAATCTAAAAACAATTTCGAATGAAAATTGTTTGAAATAAAATCTCAAATTAACTTATTCTCAAGTTATTTACCGAAAACAAAAATAGTACAAAAATCTTTTTATTAGCTTTAATTGTGTGTTAATGTGAAATGTCATTCGACTCAACCCTCAACCCAATCAAATCCAAAAAACCAATGATTTAGAGTTTAAGTTCTAAACGATTAGTTTTGATCAATAATTATAATTATAATCTATGTGTATAAAACTGAGTGGATTTAGTCCTGAGAGAGCAATAAATGGAAAGCTCAGACATTAAATGACTTGATAGCTCTTTTCGCTTATTGAGAACTGAATTTCAAGGCATTCAACGAAAATATAATTCTTATAAGACAAAAATCTAATTGACCACAATTTCTCATATGAAAAATAAGCTAAAAAGCAAAATATTGATATTAATAAAGTTGATTAAATCTTATGAATTTTGATTTTACGCTTTAATACATAATGATCTAAAAATGGAAACATTCAGAAGAAGAAATAGATTTATTATATTGACTGAAACATTTATCAGTGAATTTGAAGCTCAACCTTTATTTTGAAGGTTAAATTACAATTATGAGGTGTTTTCAGTTATAGGCTTAACACGATTTCCGGTCGAAACTAATTATTAAAATGATAAAAGAATTCTCAGGGTTTGAAAGAAAGCTTGAGAAGATTGAAAACTGTTATTATAGTGAATACATTGAGAGTGAACCTGATGAACAAC
>JAQFXV010002057.1:0-11373 GCA_034694065.1 Camisia spinifer | reverse complement strand
ACCATAGTTCCACCAACTACAAACTTGCCTTAAGATAACAGGTATTGGAGTATTGCAGGCAAACTTCCAACCTCTTTCGTTGCACCCCATCCAGAAATTGTAACACTTTCATTTGCTTTTGAATCATCAAGCAACGGAACCAATTTTACAGCTTTTGCAGTGGTATTGCCGAGTTTAATTGGAATTGATAATTTTAGTAGTGCAAAATCGTAATTAGCTGTTTTTGAGTTATAGAGTGGATGCACGAAGATTGAGCTAATGTTTGCAATTGTGCCATCACTAGAATGGGATAGCGAACCATACCTTACTTTCACTGTTCCCACTGTCGCACTAATGATTAGTGAAAATAAAATTAAATAACGTTCGTACCATTCACCCATTCCTCAAGTTATCACTTAAGTGTAAGAAATTTGAGGGTTTACGGAAACACTTGAGGGATAACTCTTTGAGGGCTACAATTCATAAAGCATTGAGTGAGACTCAGAAAGTTACCCCTAAAGTTCGCGCAGCTCAAAGAGAGCATATGCAGAGCGCAAAAGTTTATTTTTTCCATGTTTTGGACGATATTTCCAATTTAAATTTAAACCTACAGAAATGGAAGACAAGAACGGTAAGAACTGGAGGGAGTCAGGTTGTGCTTTTATATCATTATTAGATATAATCCTTTTATTAAAAACTAATTTAGCTGGATGATAATTTTATTCTACTTTATTAACAAAGGTGTCTTTTTATACCATTATAAAATACTTCCCCTTTACTAATAACTTATAAGCACATACATACGCACACATAAACAAATCAGCAACGTTCAAAATTATATAAAATGTTAAAAAATGGTTGCAAAAAGCTAGCTTACAGGCTGTGAGGAATGTCGGTCGAGCCCTCAGATTTCAGGAGTTTTTAGGGACAATGTGAGAGATTGTCATATGGTACCGAGTTGCCCCTCAAACTAACCCTTGAGTGTCAAACAGCCCTCAAATTTTTGGAATGGTACGACTGTAAGTATTGAATGAATGATTAACTAATCAAGGGATATGATTATTTTAGAATCAAGATCAGTATAATGAAAATCATTCAATTAAATGAGCTATTCGAAAAGGAATTAGAAAATGACATGATCATCAAATCATTAATTTTACACCTGTTTAATGAAACAGTTTAGAGTTATTATAAAATTCGAATGAATAAATGAATTTTTCTAATCTGATAACTTGCTATGAAAAAAGTCTATGCATAATAATTGATTAAGCTGAGTTGTGAGAGGATTTCTGTTAAAAATTCAGTTACAATTCAAGAAAAATTATCAGAAAAAAATATTGGATTTCATATAAAAATTATGATTTTTAGGGTGCGTTTTAATTTGAATATATAAAATATGAAAGATATTCTGTTTATAAAATTTTTCAAACACATTATGTATATGATTTTATTTTTATAAATTCAAAAAATATCAATATCTGAAATACTATCCTTACAAAAATAAAACCTTAATGGAAAAGTATTTTACTAAGAAAAAAGTTCAAGAGAACTATTTTCAATTTTAAAATTCCAGACATAGTTATATTTTTTTAATAATGGGACAATAAAGTTTTAAAAATTCTGATAATTACCCATCGACACAATGTGCGGCAGTTAAGATCCAAGTGGGGTCGATAATAGATCCACCACAGGTATGACTCATACCAAAAAACCCAGTTCTCTTTAAAGATATCTGTCAGGAAAATTGACCAGCGGCCGCAGCTGCTCCACCAACGATGTAATTTGTATCATTAAAATGAGGATGTAATTTTCCAATCGCAGCAACCTTCTCAACTTTAGGGTGTTGATGTGGCAACAATATAGGATCACCTAATGTTAAACAAAAGAAAAGACTCAAAGCCGCGATGGTTTTCATTTTCAATATATATTATAGTTCTCTATCAATTTCTAGCTTTTGAAGACTCCGGAGTTAAACGGATGAAAAGTTACCGATTCGGAGATCTTTTATACAGAAAGTTGAGGTTGTTTTATTAAATTTAATTATTTACTTATTTTTTGCTCATAAAATAATAATTTTGTGATCAAAAAATCATTTTTCTATATTTTATCAATCGTTTGTCAGTTTCAATTGTGATTATTCCTTAATTTAATTCACATAATTCGATCTTTACCTTAGTTATACTGTTAACAAGCTAAAACATGTTGTTAAAAATTAAAATCTATAAATTACAAGGATATTAATTATATTTCATAATTAAAATTGGTTTTACAAATTCGATTCAGATTTTATAAAGTATTTGAAATTAGTGTGACCACCATTTTTGTAGCTCAAATCTTGACAGAAAAGCTGTACTTTTTCAAAATTCTCGAAAAAAGAGAAGGGGTCACCAACCTATCTTTTATCAGTCCTCGGTTTTGCATTAAACTGAAAATCCGTTCAAAACAATCATTGCCATAAGAATTGCTACTACAATTGAATAGCATTGATAAATATAGTAAGGCAGTCAAATCTAACATTTTGTGTATTAGCTGGCAACTTAATTTAACTTAAATCAGATGTCTTATAAATTTGCACACTTCATCACAGTTTATATTCTTTTTTCAAATTCATTGTGGAGAATAATTTGAGAGGAGATCCGTTCAAATCAAACCAGTTCCTTCTCTGAATATTTAATCGTTCATAACACTCAAGTGATAATCTTGATATTGTTTGTAAGCATTATTTCTTATCTTTTTGAATCTTATCTTCGAATCCTTTACTTAGAAAACTCCAATAAAACTATTTCAATTAGGAATTAAAATTTTAACGATCTCAAAATCTGGAAAAAGATTCACAATTTGAAAATGTAGGTATTTTTATAATTTGAAAGTGTAAACTCTTGACTGTCAAGACAAAATTTTGACGGGTTGTCACACTATTTGAAATAACTCTATGCATTTATTCCATAATCTAATCAAAAATGCAGTAAACAATCATAAAATAATTAGGACGAATTTTTCCCAAAAAGACGATTTACAGAATATAATAAAATTTCGTTTTTAGCGAAAAATTTGCCCTAATTTTTTTTTATAATTATATAAATTAGATTTCGATTAGATTATGAAATTACTGCACAAATAGTATTCGAATAACTTTATAAAATCTTAATCGAAATGATTTTGGATTTTCAAAACTAATTTAAGCATAAAGTATACAATTGAAGAACAGATCTTAATTTCTTACAATCAGATTAACAGAACTTATTGTCGAGACCGTATAAAAATACTAACATTTAAATCTTTCTTTTTGCTAGAATCTATTCAAATTATTAATTTAATAAAAATAATAGTATTATTCTCTTAATTAGGGCTTTCATTTTCAAAATCCCAATCAATTAACTGATAATTTAAAATAAATTGTTATGAAAACTTATTCATCATTTACTTATATTTAATTCTTATTATTATATAATATAATCGTGCCTCTAAATCAAAGTAAAATTTTTTCTTCTAAATCGATCCTTCAATACTTTTATTGTTAACTTAATATATAGATAATTAATTTGAAATGTTTATATGTTCATTTACATTAATTGAAAGTCATATATATTGATAAAAAAAAATTTGATAGGCTATTTTTATTAGTAAGAAATAAATTGCAAACACATGAATAATTTTTCAAATTATGTATTTAAAGAGGAATTTATTCGGAAAGTAAGATTATTGATAGAACACCTATTTATCAATAACAAGTCAACATATTATTCTGGCGTTTTTGAAATACTTTCATCGCTAGATATTAGTTAATTCATTGAATTTTTACATCTCCAGTAATTGTTGTTATGTTTTATGCATAATTCAAAATTTTTCTGACGATTCTGCAATTGTTGAATTGATTTATGTAATTTCTCGATAGTTGATAAATCACTTCTATGGATTTGTTCCAATCTTTCAAACCGATTCAGCAATTCATTCAATAAAATATCAGAGTTGAAGACATCGAGATGTTTGAGAGAAAGCAAATCATATACTTCGCAATCTTTAAGTTTTACTGTAACATTAAGTCGTTTAACATCAAAATCTGGTTCCCATTCTTTGATTAATTTGATAGCTTCTATAATTTGGCTTTGATTAGCTCTAAGCGAAACCATAATACATTCCATTGTATATCTCTTGATATTCAGAAATAATAAATTTTTAAGAATGTAGTCTGTATTATTTCTCACAAATTCACGCCAACCGTCTTTCAACATTTTCATATCTTTTTGAGCAGCGATTTCGAATAATTCAATGAAATTTTGAATATCAATAACTTGAATCATTGCTTTTTCAATCAATTCCATCAATCTCAAAACATGATATTGTGAGGCCAAATCATAAATAATCATGTTCATTTTTACATCTGTAATATTGTTCGGGTCAAAGCCCTCGGTATAGAAATATTTCAGCAATATCTTAAAAGCATTAATATCAGTATTCTGTATTAAAATGGTTCCAGAATTATGCATATTAATTGACTTTATATCGTTTTCGTTGTTCATAAACATATTAGAAAATACGGGACTTTTAGCAGAAAGTATAAGCTTATGTGCTGGTAATGTGATTCCATTTATATCAAATGTGATATCACTGCTTTTGTTGTTGAGATAATATCTGTGCAGCTCAGGAAAAGAATCTTTATTCGAGCATGTCATGGGAACAAATTTTATTTCATCGTTTTGTCCTGAAGAAGAATAATTGACTCATTAATATTTTATTTATAATAAAAACTCTGAGTAATAAATCTGAGTAAAATCAGATTAAAATTTTTATCGCTAAATTAATTAAATATTAAGAATATGCCATCATTGAATCGAAGAGCGTCTATGCATTCAAGATAAGAACAGGATTTTATTTCAGATTTAATGAGGGACATCTATGATACTATTTTTAGCTAATGATGGCAGTCAGATATTAATCACTCAATGCAACACGTTTAATTTGAAAATAAGTGGACCTTAACTCACATATTTATAGTGCATAAAATAAAAGTAAATTAAAACCGAACACCTAATATTTAAAAAGAAATTCAAATTTTCTTAGTCGTACAAATACTTAAAATTTACAATTTCATCAATTAAACAAACTTATGCCTGGATCAGAATAAATTTGTTTTGAATTTTGAATTTAATATGAATTCATGTTTTAAAAGTTTAAGTTAGTTAATTTCTTGCTTTCTCTGATTAACATTTAATATTGAATTATTTTATTTCTTAATTTAATAGACTTTCATCATTGAGTAAATTTTTTGGAATTCTAGCGTCAATTTCAAATTTCTGTGAATAAAAGTCAAAATTTCTAAGGTAGCATTCGTTGTCTATTTTGAATGTAATGGACTGAATTTACAATATTGAATGAATGATAAATTATGTTTTATTTAATTAAATTAAGATGAATTTGATTCTCTGAAATATTCAAAATAGGTCAAAAGGATTAAGGATTAAATATTTAACTAACACTATTCAATTATTCAATTTCAAAACTCACTTGATTCTAAGCAATTTTCGATAGTACAGTTATCCAAAATAGGAACTGTCGATTCGTCAATGGTTTGAGTTTCAATCTGAGTTGTAAAATCTTCTGGTGGTTTTGTAATCGGGAATTCAGTTGCTATGATGAACGGAATGGTGGTATATGCAGGTGTATATGTGGTGGTGATATCATTGCTTTGTTCTGTGGTAGTTGTGGTAGCTGTGGTTGTTGTGGTTGTTGTTTTATTTTCGTTCTCATCACCTCTATCAAATTTTAAGTGAGAAGACATTTCAAATAAATGAATTAAATAAATAAATCTAATTTTGAATAATTCAAATAAGTATGTCAAATTTTATCCACTCATAACAGACTTACCCAAACCCCCAAAAAGCGTTCTCACATTTTTGACCAAAAATCAGTAAGATTAAAACTAAGTATTGAATTTTCATTCCTGTAAAAGATTGCTTGAACAAAACTTATCAATTGTGAAGTTTGGTTATAAATGAGTACTTTTCAACAATACTGCAACATTTATCATGAATCATTTCGTAGTTTGCAAAATTCATTCCTTATAAAGTATTGTAGAGAAAACAATTTTTCAAATTAGTTCAAAACATTCCTAAAAACTATTTCAAACTTTTAAGTGTTTCGCAATACATTTGAAAACTAAATCATATTATTGTTTTAATATATCGAAATCTCTTTCAGTACTTTGAAAAATATATAAATATATTGTATAAATTTTCACTAAACATACAATTAAGATTTTTTACTATTTTAAGCTTCTTAGAAAATTAAAAAAAGAAAAATTTTATCTTATATGCAATCTATAGTATATGTTAAGTAATATTCAATAGTAAAATCATAACAATTTCAATTACTTCAGGACAAAAAGTGAATTTTTTATTATTCTTGATATGAAAGTAGATATGGAATGTCTGATCACAATCAGAACTTAACTTTAAGAAAATGATAAATATATAAATTAAACAAACATGTTGAAAAATATAATCTCAAACAGACAGAAAAATGATAACAAATATCAGGACTTCAGTCATTATAAATGTTTTTGTTTCCATAATCACTGAATCTTCTCAATTGATTGTTATTTTTATGATCATTTGTTTTTTGTACACAATCTTCATGTTTGACTTCATGAAGAGGTAAAACATCATAAATACCATTTTGAAAGTAAACATCATACAAATGATTAATATAAGAGCTAATTAGTGGTGTGTCGGGAGCTCTCGTATATATATTACCAATTCCTAAGTTTAAAAAATGAATAAATTTTTTCAAAATGAAATTCAGACATATGTATAACAGCTCTAATACTGACCGCTGTGTCCATTCTTAGTATTACTGCAGCTGTAAAGTAGAGCTACGCCTAATTCTTCGTCAAAATGTAGTAAATGTGTGTCAAATTTTGCTCCACCTGTTTATAAATAATTCAAAAGTTTGTAGTTTTTAATCAAAATAATAATAGAGTAAAGAATTTGTGAAAAATTTTAATACTCGCTAAAGTGCTTGTCCACGAAGCAGGACTTGTGGGGAACAGAACAGACGTTGCATTTTGTCTCTGCCATTCATTAGTTCTTTTGATATTGAGAGATAATCAATAGTTTTATTTAAGATTAAAATTATTTTTAATTTCTGAAATAAATAAGAATTGTCACTGAATTTCATAGTCATGAGATTTTAGACACTCGAGCCTGAAACTTAAATTTTCATTTAATAGTATAAGAAATTAGAAGATTATCTATTTTTGTTCATAACAGTTATGGTCAAAATATTTGCTTCAATTCATATCCGGTTTTTATCTTTATTCTTGTTGTTTTAAGAGTAAAATGAGTTCCCCTTACTTTAAAACTAGTTTCACATTCATAAAAAACATATTCAATTATTTAATTCTTCTAAAAATTGAAAAAATGTTGACAATTAAAATTCTTGACTGCTCTCAAGTGTCTCAACTCATGATTTACTCAATTCAGAGAATGTTACAATTTTTTATCTTAATTTACACATTATTTTGTAGATTATCCAAAATAAATATATTTCCATTTCCTTCATAAATATAGTGAATAAAAGCACATTTGAAAAATGGTTCAGTAGGTCTGACACGACTTCGCCAGCGTTTAAACCATAAGCCTTCGTACTGACAAAAAATAAGTTTTTTGAAAAAAGATTATCAATTTCTAGCATTAATTATTTTAAAGTTAATTCTCAAAGTTAATTATGAAACGAAAATTCTAGAAAAATTAATCTTAAATAAAATGAAAAACTTTCATATATTTGAATTTTTGATAATTTATAACTTTTTCGGTTAAAATTAATACCTGTTTAAAACTTTTGAAGCCAATCGCCGAACGAGTTGAGGGACAACTTCCATACTTTTCTTGTCCATTATTTTCGACAACTTGCGTCTGCGGTCGATATATTATAAAAGCTTTTTCATTGAATTTATTACTACTCCATTGATTTGTTTGATTACAAAACACATCATTCATAACAATTACTGTTATAAAAATTGTTATAAAACACAGTAGTGTTAAAGAATTCATTTCCCTTTCTCAACAGTAAATAAACTGAAACAGCATTTAGATTATGGAAAACTTATGAAAACTACTTATTTGTTTAAAGTTCTTCATAAGAAAGTGAAATAATTATAATAATTGTAAATTAATTCAGTTGTTATTCACTTTAGTGGTTGAACTTTGTGTTAAAGCTATTAATTTAATAAGCATTTTGTTCTATTTATCCATTTCTATAACTATGTGAAAAAATAAACTTTCATTTCCGTATTTATTAGAATTAATTTCTCATATACTGTAGTTTTTGAATTAAGGAGAAGTTGTTATTCAAGTTTACAAATAGTCTAAAAATATATTGTCTGGTATAATAACAATATGATTTTTAAGCGCAGATTTAACACAATAATTATACTCGATTAGATTATAGTTTGAGTTCAGATTAGTTCAGAAACATATTATGCATTTTCAGAGCTCTAATTGCTTAATAAATATTCAAAATGTTTTTCAGCAGCGGTTTAATTAATTAGAACTAATTATATTCAATTAAATTAAAATTTTGCCTCAAACTGTGGAATAATTCGATTTTTATATAGTTAAGTGAAACTTTTAAAGACTAAATCAAAGTTAAAGTAAAAAATTCATGATAAGAAACTTCTGTTTTCATACCTGTTATCGAAATCTTGAGTTATTTTGAGTTTGATCTCAAAGTATATAATTTAAAGATAATATTGTTCAATGAATAATTTTATAAAAAAATTTCACTGTAGTTTTGAAGTATTTTAAGCACAATTTTTTAAAACATAAAATTTCAAAAAAATTATAATTCATATGATTATGAGAATAAGTAAAACTTTTAACATATCCCCTTTTCTGACGAAATAATAATATATAACATAGAGTTAATGCAATAATAATAAGTCCTATAAATATCAGAGATATACCAATTATTAATAAAGTGATTATCATTGTTAAGTTTTTTGTATAATTATTGATAAATTCAGAATCATCAATCAAACTATTTTCTATAGTTAAATCTCCAGTAAAATTATAAAAATAATCATCGAATTCTGTTCCTATGTCTTCCATTTCAACATAGAATGCATTGAAGTAAGAAAATAATACTTCTGTTTTATTATAAATAGAAACAGGTTAGTTTCAGTTCATTTCGTTGAGAAACTTTTCGCTGAAAAATTTTCGCAAATAATTAATTTTCTTAAATTCTGTCCATTACTAAAATAGGAACAAGAAGCCAACTGACAAATATTCACCAGGAATTTTATTTCAAATTCAAAATTAGGAGTTCATAAGTTAATTTTACTAAAAAAATAATTGTGTTAGAACTAAACAAAACTTTTTTCTTTTATAGTAATAATAAGCGAAGTTGAGAGAAAAAATTTCAAACTTTACAAAGCATATATGTAATGGAACGAGTAAATAATTTATCAAAATTTTTTAATTTTTTCCATTTTCAAATGAAAAATTTGTGCATACGAGAGTTGAAGGTAAAGCTGGAAACAAAATCAAGAAGTCCTCATTTTTTAACAACTCAGATGTCATAAAAATCTATTAAAATTTTAGATTCCAATCCCAAAATATTTAATAGATTCTTATTTTAACTGACTGAAAATAGTTTAAATTATTGGTAGTTAAAATTCAATTCTTTGAATAATTACTGACTTGAGAAAATAATTTTGTGAATTCAGCTTAAAAGAACTATGATTCTCATCAAATAAAAAGATTGAGAAATATCCTAAATCCTAAACTTTCTCGAAATCTATATTTAATAATTAAAAAATTAGGGTTCTAGTTCAAAACTCCTTGATGTTACCGAACTCCTAAATGTTTTTAAAGTCTAATTCTGGAAATCAAACATTTTTATATAAAGACCATGAAAACATATTACTCTTTGAAATAATTTTCTAACAAATGAACTATAACTTGATAGTAAAAAACTTGTGAAATGCATTTTTGTTATTTCATCGATTTTTTGACTGAAACTATAATTATCTGCAAAGTTAGCCGCGCCTTACTCTACATGTGTCTATCAATTTATGAAACACTCAATAACGATATAATAGTAAACTTAGATATAATAATGATGCTAAATAATAATCAATAAAAAGTTTATAGTTTGGGTTAACAAATTTTGCTAAGAAAATATATATAAGCACAATATTAAAAAATTTATTTGTAATATAATATTAATTATTGAAGAAATATGAAAAAATCAAGAGTTTGATTCATTGCGTTAAGACTTCGTTGTTCATCTGATATCGTTTTGATTAAAAATAAGTCCATTTCAAGTTATAGTTTTAATGAAGTTCTGCCTCATGACGAACTTGAATTCAAAAAATTACCTTTTTTCATGCTTTCAATTTTAAAAAGATATGTATTTTTGAAACGTTTATCATCTTATATATTGAGTATCAAATGAAATTAAAATGTGAATTTAAGCTTAGATTCTACAGATCAAAAAACTTCTAAACTCAGGGCGAGTATTTTTCAGATGTTTAGAATGTTAACTTACATGATACAATTCAATCAAATTGAATTTCAATGAACAATATTTTATAAATCTCTATGACTTGAAAGAAAAAGATATTTTGTGAGTTAATAGAAAGAAACGACAGAATACCGCAAATGACTATAACAAATTTTTTTTATCTATCATACCATAAAATAAATAGTTTATTTTGACTAACTTTGAAAGCTATTAATAATGTCATAGCAAAACTGCATCCACATGAAAATCCTATTCTATTCTTCTGATTAATTACTCTTTCATTGCTGTCAATAACTTTGATTTTTAAAAAATATATAAATTATTTTAAATTAATTCAATTATAATGATTCATACAGTTAATTTTCTCCCCCTTTTTAGTATAATTTTATGTTTGATGAGAAGTTTCGTAATTAATTTATAAGATTTTGAGACTTCTTCAGAAACAGATGCAGTGAATTCATTGCAAAGCAATGTTGAAATACTAGAAGATAATGAGACCAAACATCAGAGTTTTGGGAGATCTTCAAAAAAACTTTTATATAAAAAAATTAAATTGAAAGGAATAACTCTGTCTACAGAAACATCTTAAAACTTGTTGTTTTTGAACACTCAAACACTCAAAGAAGTACCTAATTTGTATTGTGTTGAATGAATTTTGAATATACAAAATAAAAAAACAGAACAGGAAAAAACACTTATGTGAATAAAATTTATATATTATTTTCAAAGTAAAGATATTTAATAATGCCTTACAATTAGCATTTCCATAAATTTGTATTTTTCTGCAATACAAGTACACTGCCTAACAAAAGTCCATGCAATTGAACTTAATAGTAATTTTGATAAGACTTATAATCTTTTGAAAAAGTC
>JAQFXV010002056.1:0-11375 GCA_034694065.1 Camisia spinifer | reverse complement strand
GCTTTTAATTTGATTTACAATAATTTCATTCTTTTGAGGCATTAAGAACTTCCAATGCTTATGTTTTGCCAGAATCTTATAAGAATCCGGGTTAGAATAATTATTATTTCCTTTATTTGCGTGTAAAATGTTGTATAATTCTAAAGATACCCAACGCATGCATCAAATGAAGTATAATTTTTATAGAGGACTCGAATGAATATTTAAGAAAAATGGAATAAAATTAGGATAAAATTCAAAAATCTCTTTCATACTAAATCTTTTCTGCACATTATGCCACGAATGGCCCACTCGTCAATACTGGTATAGACAATGAATGTAGGTAGGTTAATCTCCTTCGGTCACTATATTCTTCCCAAATTATGGTTTATTCACAAAAAATCATAGAATTTCATTGAGAACAACGGATATAAAACCAAAAACTGAGCCCTGGAGTTATGAGAAAGACCATATTTCAATTTATATATATGTAATGCTTACAGAATCAACAGAACCACTAAATAAATACAAACTTTTTTTTTTTATAAAATACACAGTTTATTACATTTGACCACAATTTACTTTAATATTTTTCCATTGTTCTCATTAAACCCATTAATTTTAATTT
The DNA here is from genome assembly GCA_034694065.1 of Camisia spinifer. Lineage (NCBI taxonomy): Eukaryota > Metazoa > Arthropoda > Arachnida > Sarcoptiformes > Camisiidae > Camisia > Camisia spinifer. The sequence goes on along the minus strand of JAQFXV010002056.1, from coordinate 10,768 downwards.
AAAATTTAACTTATAATTCAAATTAAAAAAATGTACAAGAATTTGAAAATTTAAAGTTTATATTTTCGGAAAATAATATCAAAAACTTAATACAATAATAATAGAAACTCAAACTTTTCAACTTGAATTCATCTCAATTGAAGGCAATTAAAGATAGGAAATAAGTTGCGATTTATTAATTTTATTTATATACTTGTATAAGACGAAAACTGATTAATTTTCTGATTATATCAAATTATATTAATAAGCATTTAAATAAAAATAGACCACAAATATATATATTATGGAAACATTCAATTTTCATTGAAAACAATATAACAATTCTATATAACCTGTATTTCAATTTTTACACTCAATTGAATTTACGGGAAATATTTTGAATTAATTATATTCATATATTTGTAATATAGAAATCACAACCAATTAATTAATCGGTTGATAATTAATACTACAAATAATTAAAACAATTATTACTTATGGATGATTTTCATGAAATCATTCCATCCAAGAATCTAAAGGTAATAATGATTAATAGCTTAATTGGCTTTATTTTTTCCGCTATATTTATTCCAAACCAGCTGTTCTTTTGCGTCATTGAAATGATTTTCAGCCATTCTGAGGATTATTCTGTTTTTGTCGCGATTTTTGGCGGTCACGAAAAGCATAGCTTTGCCGTCGCGTGACTTCCATTTCGAATCACGACTCACATCAGTCACATCTTGGGCTGAAATTCTTTGATCATTCCAACGAGAGATAATATTTCGAACTAATAGAAGAACATTATCATTGGGTTTGGTATACAATCCAAGAATGACTGACATATTCTTAATCTTCACGTCTGTGGACTGATCTTTTACAGGCAATGAAGGCTTTCCGAACTTTTTCTCATAGATATTGAACAAATTTTCGAGATTAGACTTTATGTCTTGAATTTCAACATTTATGGAAGAGTTTTTGAAAGTATTTTCATATTTAATGATATATTTAGTTTGCATTGACTTTAAATTGGCATATAATTGCTTTAAGAGATTCGCATCTGAATTATTGTCAAAAAGAAATCCCGCAAATAATTTCATATTCAGTCGAATAGTACTCAACTCAGCTTTGAGTTCATTTTCGGTCAATTTATTTTTCTTTCCACTGAGAGCTTGAGATGTATTCGAAAGCATACTTTCATCACTGCCTGTGCTATTGGTTCGCTCTTTTCTAGACTTATATAGATTCCAATGAATCTTTTCATTGGGATTGATATACTTTTTTGCCCCGTTGACCAACTTTTTACTTGTTTCTGAATTGGTTGCGGTCACAAAAATAGTTACTTTTCCATCGACTTGAGATTGTTTTGAGTTGCGTTCAACCGAAACAATGAAGTTAGCATTGATTTCACTATCATTCCAACCGCTGACTAATTTTCGGACAACTTTTGCCACATTCTGATCCTTTTTTGTTTCTAAGCCTTTAATCACTGATTTGCAGTCATCGCTGACTAAGTTTTGCGTTCGAATTGGTTGGGATTGACTGGAAGTCTCGGTTGGGTTCGAAAGATTTAGAAGAGAAGCCTCTTTATTCAATGCTCTCATTATCGGACTTTCATCGTTTGATTCAAGTGTTGAACTACTATTTCCTCGTGTCTTAAAATCTTTGAATTCAGTCCATTTAATAGAATGCGAGGGATGTATGTATTGTTTGGCGCCATTAATCAACTTTTGATTTGCTTCTGCATTGACAGCGGTCACAAATAGAGTCACAATACCATCTTCTTGTGCTTTCTTAGTATTTCGTTCAACAGAAACAATTAAATTGGGATTTATTTGACTGTCTTTCCAGTCACTAACTATTTTTCGAACCAATTTTGCTATATTTTGATCCTTTTTAGTTTCAATACCTCTAATAACTGATTTACAATCATTGCTGGCAGGTATTAGAACTGGATTTGCTTTCAATGAATTTGTTTCAACTACTTTTGAATCATTAAAAGATAATTTCAACTTTTGTCCAAAACAGTTTTCACCATTCATTCTTTGAAGAGCTCTTTGAGCGTCATCTCTACACATGAACCGAATGAGAGCACTTCCATTGCCAACTTCAACAACTTTTCCGCCACAATTCTCCGAAAGTTTGGACAAACGATTGCGAATGTCATTGTCTGTGACTTCTTTCGGTAAATCAAAAACTTTGAGGTGTGCTATAAATTAATTAAACATTTCTATTTAATATAATTTTCAAATACTAAGTACGTGATAAAACCTGGCATTGTTTGATTGACACCATTCTGTTTAATATCTTCGACATCTTTTAGTAGATCATTGTATAGATACGTTTCATTGGCTGAATTGCGTAAATCTTGTGAACAGTTTGAGCCATGAATTAAGACGACAAGTATGTCTTTCTTTCTGGCTTTGATCAAAGATTTATTAAAATTTATATCTCCTGTTATTACAACCAAAATAGAACCCGAACCAAATTTATCAATGAAAGTATCGATAAGTTCTTCAAGTTTAGCGTCGGCCGCATTCTTGCTGCTCGAGTTGACATGATATAAATTGACTCCATTATTATGTAAACCTTCTGATATACTTTGATTCAATTTGGTTGCATCGCAGGCACAGCTAAACTCTTGAGCGTAACCACATTCAGGATGTTTAGATGCGATCCAATCTCTTATTTGCTTTGCAGTACTTGAAGATGACTTACGTAAAGGAATACTACAATTCTCGATATCCCAGAATATTCCCAAAGAAACTTTCGATTGAGTGCTCATTATTAGGCCTTATTATCACGATTACTGCTAATTTTCAGTATTTCAAATTATTTATAAAATTCAAATTCTATTCACTGAATATTCGGTACTGAATACAGGATACTGAATAACTATTAAGAATTTAGAGGTTCTTTCTAAAAAGACAATAAATCATTTATATTGAACGTAAATTATAAAAATGAGAGTTTATTTATTACATTTATTAATTAGATATCAAAGTTTGGTCAATCCTTTGTCATAAATGATTGGATGAACAGTTGTTCACTCAATGATAAGCTATTCCAATATATTGAGTTATAGAGCAAGTCTAATTCAAGTACTAATAATTATCATTAGATATAATGTGTTACTATAGATATTAACTTTAGATATTATAAGTTATGTCTACAGTTCAGTTCAGTTTTAATTAAAGCTAAAACTTATTGCAATAAGTTGTGAAATCCTATGAATAAAAAATGATAGACTTGACAACAGACTGTTGTCAACAGACTTTTGTCAACAGTCCTCTAACAATAATTGTAACAATATATATATTGAGTAAAACCTTGAAATAAATTTCAAGTTTTAATATGCAAATTAGAGACTGAAAAAGTTCAAAGTAGAGATGGTTCGAAGAACTGTTATTTTGTTCAAATAAATACAGAGGTTTACCTTTAAATACAAATTGAAATCAGAGACAATATAGTCGTAAGTATAATATTATGCCTTTGAATTGATAAGAATTATTGAATAATTCTTATCAATTCAAAGGCATAATATTATACTTACGACTATATTTTCTCTGATTTCAATTTGTATTTAAAGGTAAACCTCTGTATTTATTTGAACAAAATAACAGTTCTTCGAACCATCTCTACTTTGAACTTTTTCAGTCTCTAATTTGCATATTAAAACTTGAAATTTATTTCAAGGTTTTACTCAATATATATATTAATACATTTCAATTTACATAATAATATCCTCGAAACAGACCCTATCTTTCCGTATGTTTTCTCTCTTATGCAGTCTTACATATTATGTCTAAATAATGTTTGCATTTTAGTTGTAAATGTATTCCAGTTTAGAAAAAATGATACAAATAGAGGTAATTTAGGAAAATTTGGGAAAATAAATAATATGGAAACCGAACCAAATCATCGAAAATTAATATGAAAAATAATGATAAAAGTTATTCTATTCGCTGTTTAATAAAAGCTGCTGTCATTATAATGTATTTTCAGCGAAATTATTTCAAACTGGTTTACAATATTATTATTTGATAACTCATTTGATTTAAAAAACTTTGAATGTTAACTAATTCTATAAACAATTAAAAAACGAATGAATAAAGAAAAACAATAATGATTTTCATTAAAAGTTTTCTCATTATTCAATTATAATAAAGTACAAAAAAAAGTCAACTTTAAGGTGCGGTCTTTTGAACCTAAGATAAACCAAATTATTTTTTGGAAGTATCATAAGCTTTAAGACTAAGGATAATATATTTCTAAATGATCACTCATTTCTATTATTATCCATATAAACTAAAATTAATACTGAAAAGAGGTAATTTATTATTTATAATTTCTTTACAAGAGAGATATTTTTTTAATCATTTAGTTATTCTTTACAAGAATTTCCTTTGAATTAAGCGCTTATTTACAAAAGTAAACACATGACGAAACACATGTGCGGTTACATTAACTATCAATATCAATATTCATATTTTATTATCTAATTTCTTATAAACAATTCAATTGATTACTTATTTTGTTACTAAACTATTAAATAATAATAAATCAAAAGTTATTCAAATCTATATTAAAATAATTGATGATTTATTTGATGAAAATTACAAAAATTGTTAATAATTTGATAAGTTATCTGTTGTGATAAATATTGAAACATATGATAAGTTTGTTTTCGTTGACTAGAATTACAATCAATTGAAATGGCATTTAATTTGTTATCAATTATTGTATTGATTACAATGACATCAAATGTTTTACTAATAAATAATAATAAAAATGAAGAGATTATGACTGAAGACACTTCTGATTGGGTTGATTTCGGAGATATGTTTAGTTATGACACAAAAACTAAAACAAATATTAATACGAAAACAACGGTTCAAACAATTGATTCACAACTAAATGATGTCAAACATAATGAATGCGATTGTCATCAAAAGAGTGCTTCAATCGAGTCATTAGATAAACAACAAATTGATATCATTTGTGATAATATTTTTAATAAATTAGACATTTGTGAGAATGATCTCAAAATTCTTAATAAATTACAAACCTCTTCGTCTTGTAATCAAAGAATCACTACTTTTGTCAGTCGAGCGGTTCTTAAACTAATCAAAAGATTGAAGAGTTTTGATAATCAATTATCAGATGAAAAGTCAATACAAATATCGACATTTGTTTTTGCAAATAGTGTTCAATTGATTGAACAGTTTTTAAGTCAAAACGCAATCATTTGTCAAAGAGTTGATGAGTTTGAAGACGCCATCACTGAAGTGATCGATAGATTATTTGTTATAAACAATTCAAAACATACTTTTTTATCGAAGTTTTATGAAAACTATTCATTTCAATGTTATGTATGTTTTTCAATAGTTTTATTGTTAGTATTTATTTATAAACTTTATTACATGTCATTTCTTAAAAAAATGTTCACATTTGTTGTCCTTTTGTTTATTATATCATTTTTATGGGAATGGATACAACTCTATCAGATAGAACTCACAAAAAAACATTTAACTCTATCTTCAGCTCCTTTAGAATGTGTTCAATTAAATAACAAACATTTGTCATTTACTTCACTTTTATTCTCTTATTTTAATTCATTGCCAGAAGAATGTGAAAAATATTACAGGGCTTTAATGGTTGACCCAATTTATGAGATCAATCCATTGGTGGCCATCAGTTCCGCTTTAGCCAATGCTCTCTTCAAACCCTTTAGTATTATGGGTAATGAATTTGGTAAAGGATTGTCTGCTTTTTATAATCACTTTAATTTTTATACCAAAATCCTCATAACAATTCCGTTAACAATAATTTGTACTCTAATGTTATGTCTATGTATGGGTTATTCAATTAAATTTCCTTATTTTCTGGGATCAATTGTTAAGAATTCTGATTCAACACCCGTTCAAACAAATAATACTTCAATTGGTTATAGAAATCATGAACTGACTGAACAATTAGTAAATATGATTCAATTCAAAGAATATCCGGCAAGAAATTTACCAAAAAGAGCACTTAATAAAAGAGTGAATCGAATTTCTTATAATAATTCTAATAAAAATGTTTCATTAAAGAAATCAAAGTCAATGACCTGTTTATCGAAAACTTAATATTGATTTGTGTATAACTTATTGATTGTCATATTTTCTTAAATTCAATTTCATGTATATTTTTAATGATATAATTTTTTATTGTATTGAATGTTGAAATAATTTCAATCTTCATTATTAATGTATTTATATATCAATGAAGTTCTGTATTATCATTCACTCAAATACTGAAAATAAAACAAACATTACTGTAGATTTTGTTTCAAATAAGAAGTTTCATAATTTCATTAATCCTTAAGTTATTTTAATATTTATTGAATTGAAAACATTGAGAGCAATAAATGGATTCATTTGAGAATATGAATAGATTGAGTCTTTTGAATATTTCAAAGTTGTTTATTCTAAAACATGATTTCCTTGAAATGAATGATTTATATGAGAGTCATTAAACTGCAAGTTTCTATTAATTGAGTCTCACTAATGGGTTTAATTTTAGTTTTCAGCAAACTAAGCATTTTAAAAAGATTCTATTATATTATTCAATCTGAAAAATTCAGTATTTTTAGAATATATTTTTCACATATTTTCAATGATAGATTAAAATATGAAAAATTGACACTTTAATAAAAACATTTAGAATAATTCATAACTAATATTGAGTTTAAAAGTTTGTTCTAATTGAAGCTGAATCTAATTTAAAACCGATTACTTGAATCTGAAAGTTGATTGAGCATTCTTACTATCATTTTGAATTTAGATAGACTTGTGAGATGTTTAAAAGGATTGAAAGAAACTGGCTTAAGATGAGTAGTGAGAACACAAACCTCAATCCATATGAATTAATCAATAATGAGAAATGCCTTAATCTCTTTAATTACGACTATATTTAAATGTTTACTTGTTTTTAAATTTTTAAATTATTGATAATATGATAAAGAACTTACAAACAATAAAATGCAAGAGCTTTTCAATTTATTTAGAGAACGTTTGGAAGTTTTGGATTTTATAATAACTTTAAGCAAATTTAGGGAATGTCTAGAGCTGTTGATTAGTAAAGAGAGAGAAGAGAGTCAAACTTAGGTTGAGTGTCACCCAACACAAATTCGAATAGTCTGAACGAGTAAAGTATTTGAATAGGAAGAGCCTATTCTCAGATCGGATGTTGCTCTCACTCACTCATAAGCATACCATTAAGTCCTACAATAATGATTTGGTTTTTTTACGTCAGGCACACCGTGACATATATGGCAGAGCAATCTTTGCGATTAGGTTACGACATGCGTCGGCATTACTCAAATATTTCAATGGCTTCAGTTCTATTTTAAGTACTCTTTCCAAAGACTAGTGTTAAAGTTGGAGAATAGACAGAACGTATAATAGACGCCTCTTTCGCCGCAGGAGTGATGTGTACTGTTTCGCTAGAGATGCTATACTTCTCAATGAAAATTTTATGAAACAGGTAAGACTTTCTCTATATGTATATTTGAATTGATTCCAAAATCTTGTTTCAATGCTTATAATCATACCTCAATGCACTACATGTGAAAGATTTGATGATTTACTCAGAAAAATCATATAAATAATTATAAGAAAAAATTGAGTTGTTTTCATTTTGTATGAGTTTTGCTAACTTTGATCTCAGTCTGTTTTTCTTTCATTCTCTCTCTTTATACAACTCTTTCTCAATTTGCATCTATGGTAGTGATGAGCGAACTAATAATCATATAAACTATTTTAATACTGGCGTTGGGACAATATTTTCAAGCTTAAGAGCTTAACTTATTTACGTTCGTTAGGATTGAAAGATAGAGTAAAAAGAGCTCTTTATATAAATTTATAAATTTAGTAACTGATTGATTGCTTTACATTAGTAAGTGTTGTTCTCACGGACATAACATAGCACAACAATATAGCTATTATTAATTTTGGGATTTTCTCTTCTGATCATAGATAACAATTTGTCAATGAGTTTAAAAAATCATCAAAAGTAGACATATCATCCTTTAAATATGATCACTAACTAATATATTTAGCATAAAAAAATCCTAAGCTATACAGAAAATTTATCAGTTTATGCAATAAATTTCTAACTAATCAAAATTTAAATGCGATTTTATAAATAATTCATATTTTCTCCTTTATTTGATAGGAAACTATTACCCAATCAGAAGAGGCAGTGAATCGAAAGTAAAAATATTAGCCGCAGTCCATTTCTGAATGGTCTCAAAATTTTCAACAACAAAAACTTGTACCACAATGTTTTCAGTGCTATACAATTGACTTAAATTATGGTAATTAGAGAAGAAAAGGCTCCAAATTTTACTTTAAAGCCTAAAATCCGTCAGGAAGATGACGGAAACAGATTGATATTTGAATGTCAACTCGATTCGAATCCACGACCAGAAATAAAATGGTTGCTCAGAGATGTTTATGTTGAAGATGATTATCGAACATTTAGCAAAATAATAGAGATTTTGCCCAATAAATATAAGGTTACGCTTGAGATTAATGATGTTATAGAATCAGATGCAGGAACTTATAAAGTTCTGGCTAAAAACAAATGGGGAGAAGTGTTCGCTACTATTAACCTCAACTTTACCCGTAAGTATTCATTTCAATCATTTAATTTACTTTATCAACAATATATAATACAGTTAAGGATAGTATTATGCGAGAGATTGTGTCTCATTTCATACTTTATAAATATAGTTCTGAAAATTCTATCCTAACATTCAAAAACTTATCCAACGACTTGAGAACAAGACAAGTGCAAAAGCATTTTGCATGAAGTTCTTCGTTAACTAATTAAGATTTGAAGAATCAATTCATGAACGAACTAACATGAGAACAGAATTATTGTTCTCCAGAAATTTTTGAAAGACAGGTGTAATTTCGTGACATAAGACAAACTTTATGCCATAATTTAAACATTGGCATCGTTTGAAAGAAGAGATAATTGGAAGAAAAAACTTAACATTTTTGAGTCTATTATCTCTACTTTAATTACCGACAATGATTTAAAGTTTGGCTAACTTGAGTCTGACATTTATAAGTCAAAAGTTAGACAAAGCTCAATAATGAAGCTTTAGAATCGAATGAGGGTCACGGTAATCATGCTAATCATTATAGTTCTTGAGTTATTTCTCAAGGTCTGTGTTAGTTGTGCATCAAATAAAGCTCAACTCATTTGACATCCTCTGGCATTCGCAACACTTCAGACAAGAATCTTAAATATTTTGATATGTTTCAGAAATTGATGCTTAATTCAGAGATGCATCACTTATTTATCAGAACACTATTAATGAGCATTATTGGGCCAAATTATATAAACTGGCAATTGATCATTGTTTTAGTGATGACAGATTCCTTTCAATTAAGAATTGGCATAAAATCATAATTTCTAAAAGATTGCATCAAATTATTCTAAGTTTGAATATATTTTTTTAAATCCTGTTTATTCATCATTTCATGTCTAATCGTTAGCCAATGTTAGCAAAAATTTGATTTTACTATTTATTCAATTTTTCAATGAAAATAATAAAAATAAATCTCGATATTGAATAAACTCAAACTGTTGTTCAAAACGCAATTTCTCCAAATTTAATCATAGTTTATAACCACCAAAAAATTTGTCGGATTTTTATTTTAAGAAATTTTTCTGCATTAAGTTAAGAGAAATCCTTTAAATATCCTGAGTATTCGAGAATTTGTTTATCAGCATAAAATGGTAAAACATTAGAGCCCACGCAGTCAGTGAACCTTCTCTTGCTTAAAAATTAAGATCTGTTCGTACAGTATATCTTGTTATTGAGTTATTCATTATAACATTACTGAAACTGAATTAGGCGTTCAAAGTATTTAAAGCCAACCGATACCACTTGTAATCTTATATATAGTTCTCATTCTAGTATTACTTTAACATTTGACACATTAATAATTAATTTATTTCAACATTCAAATGATTAATAACTTATATTCAATTTTCTATTTTTAGAAACTTTTTTAGCTCACTTTTGAACTTTATACGCATGAAGTTTATTATTTCATTTCTACCACTATTCTAATGATTTAGCTTTAAATATTAAAAACGAAACTCAATTTTTAGTGCATTTATTTGAGTTCACTTCAAATAAAACTTTTTCAAAGAAATGCATATTTTTATTAGTGCTGATTATTCTCAAGAAATTATATTCTTGAGTCTCGATCGTGACTCTATCTCGAGACTAGAGTCTCGACTATTCATTGAAATTCAAATAACAAAAATACAAATTTCAAATAATTCAAAATCAATCATTCTTGCAAATCATCTGAAAAATATCAATTTTTACCCTGAAATTGGTGTTAATTCAACAAATTTAAATTATTATTTCAAATAATACTCATTAATCATATCAGAATATGCATTAAATGATAGAATTAGTGTATATTATATTGTATATTATATTTGTATATTATATTTGTATATTATATATATATTATAATATATTTTTTGGAGATTTGTCTTCAAGTAAAGTTCTTATTGACAGATTCGCATTCAATAGCACTTTAGACACATCCCTCTTCTTGAATCTTTTGAAGTGATCCTGAGCTGAGCTGACTATTTTTCAATACATATAATTACACTTCGATTTAATTTGATGTAATTTGAATACTAATTCAAAAAAATAATGTTGATATACTTTTAAAAAATAGTCTTAACATTCAAGCAATGCGATAACTTATAT
>JAQFXV010002055.1:0-11377 GCA_034694065.1 Camisia spinifer | reverse complement strand
AAATAATGGTCGAATCGGTTTTTCTCTATTTATAGTAGTTTTCGCTGGGCTAAAAACTTTCTGTTTGCCCTAGTATTAACTTATTTTGAAACTAATTCAAATTCAAAACTTTTGCCCTCAATCTAAATATTGTTGATTAGTTTTGAAATATTATCCATTCGTTTCACACAAGTATGAGTTGAGATGAAATTCGAAATTCAATAAATTTCAGAAAATTAATGCCAAATTTTTTTAGGTTTTAGTTTACTCAATGCTTTAAATACACTTTGGGCTCAAAGCCCTCGTCTTTACACTTACTTTAGCCTAAGTCTAGATAAGTCTTATCAGAAATAAAAAGAGAGTTCTTCTAAAAATAGTAGGTTTTCATTGTTTTGTTTTACTAATTATGAGCTTTAATTTTGAAAACACTCAGTTTATTAATAATATTCTCAATTTTAATTGTTTAGACGGAATCATTATGTCATTCAAAATAAAAGAATCTTTTGATTACATTCGTTAGAGTTATAGCAAATAAAACCATACAATTTCAATACAACATCACTGAACACATACAATACAACTACATATATAATAGTTTTTGACAGTTATAGTCGATTACTTTCATTAAATAATGGCTTTATTAGAGATATTCAGTGCTAACAAAGCTCGAAATCGATTGACTTGAATAAGGTTTCACCTGCTCTTTGACTCACTTACGAGATATCGCTATTAATTTGATTGAACGTTGACATCAATTGAAGTTAATTCAAGTTTTGTCTTCATTATAAGAAATTGTGATTAACTGTCGCGGACTAAACATAGAGTAAAAACTAATATAACATGAAAAATTTCAAATCTTGCAAAACATGTATAGAGTATAATGATTAGCAAATTTAAATTAAACTCATTATTAAAATGAATGAAAAGCTGATTTTTATATCGATGAAAGCAATGAATAATATTTAGTAAAAAGAAAAACGAGATCTTTTATAGGCGTTTTCCAAATGTAAGCCCAATAGAGAAGAGCATCAATCCAGCGATTATATCAAGAATTAAGACCGCAATGTTATGTCCGTCTTCTGCAGAGAATGCATTTTTTTCGAAAACAGAACTATTGATACCAAAGATTGTTCCAGTGCAGGGCTCAGTAAATGCAATGAAAGCCCCCCACCACATAACACCTCCAACAGCTATTATAGCCACTATTGCCTGGTATTATATATCTTTTGAGTAAGTATTGCTCAAATCCTTTATCAAATTACTTACAGCGAAGAAAATGATTTTAATGTCATACAGTATTCCAGCGATGTTGAAAAAACTCAGTAAAAACAATACTCCGCCACATATTGTACCAGCGATTTGAATGATCTCAAGTTTGGGATATTCGTCACCCGTAAGAACACTGCAATCTTTGTTTTTCAGTATGAAATAAGCAGCCAATGATGCCAACTATGAATGAATAACGTTTAAATACCTTTATATTTAGGCTTATCTCAAATTTACGCATTATATTATTGGAGCGTAAATAAAAAATTGGCTAAACTTATGTTTTGATAAGATTTTGTCACTTCTAAGCCTACGAGTGCTAAACAACAAATTTTCAGTTGAGGGAAACTTAAAGTACTGTATGACTCATATTTAACTTTACAATTCATTTTATGCTAATTTATCTTCAATTCGATATCAAGTTCAATGATTTTTCAGCTCATTAAGAACTTAATTCAAATTTTCAATTTGTTTCTGATTTTGGTTGAAAAATAAAATGCTATTAAAACTCACTGAAACGAAAAGCCCAGAAAATCCGTAGTAATTAAGATGTTTACTTTGTGGCATTTTTATGTCAAACTATGTGAAAACAAAAACAACAAAACTAATCAATAACATTTCACTTAGTCTTTAAATCAAGATTTCAATAGTATTTAACTTAAATTTAATAAAAATATTTTTAACTTACTGTTCAATTGAAACGTATGTGTGGAACAAATTCAAAGCTTGAATTATTTGAATATTTGATAAATTCTGAAAATAGTATTGAAACAAAGCAAGGATATTCACTATTAGTATTTGGGTCTATGGGTTAGTGTTGTTTGTCTTGTGTCGCACGCCTTCACTTTCAGTATTCAAGTTATCTCATTAAACCTTTACTCTAAACTAGAAGTCCTCCAAACGTTTGAATTTTGTGTAAACTTCCAGATAGAAAGAGAGTTAAAGAGAGTTAAAGTCTGTTATGGGCAGTGTTGCTAACGAAGCACACCCTTAAACAGAATAATATAAACAAGTCATTAAAAAAGTACAGCAATTGCGTCGATGCTTACGAACTAAGCTTTTTCACAGTTAGGTTCCGAGTCTGTACTCAATTCGGAGGATTCATCTCTGATATAATGTTGAAATGTTGTCATGCAATCCTCAACGGAAGCACATTCAGCGCATATGCTATTTATGCCACTAAAATATATTGTGTCCTAAAAGAAGGTCATTCATGAGCTTTTCTCTATATTTAAAAAGAAAACCAAATATTGTGTAAAACATCGAATGATTCATAAGTGCATATCTTATGAAGAACTTGGTATAGCCTTTGATAATGTCAAACACACAACTTTCTAATTTGACATTTTTAGTCAATTCATTATTAATTTGTTCGACAAATTGTAGTCTATTTTTAACTTTTTAAATGTTAAAGGAGAATGCTTTGACTTTTTCCTAAAATTCACTGCTTTTTTGCGGAAATATGTTTCCAAACAATTCAAAGTATGTCATAGCTATAAAACATCTATTCTTCATAAATTCACTTCAGTTCAGGAGAGTTAAGTTCATTGAATATAACTTTTGTTGGGAAGATATTCTTAAATAATCGATTGTCAAATAAAACTAATTCGACAAAAAGGCTTATAATTCGCTTCTAGTTATTAAGATTATAGCTCTCGTAAAACTCGAATTTAGAATTTCTTAGAGCTTAAAGTGACGCAAATAAGAGAAAGAAGCGTAGGAACCAAACCAATCATACTTGCATTCAATTTTATCCCCTTATGATGAAAAGGGAAAGCATATAAAAATAGTGTCCAGTTTTAAGGAACAGTATTTTGAACATCTTTTGCAAAATTGATTGAAATTGCTTTTTCAAAAACTATTTCGAAAATTTTACAATTTAAATATATAAATTGATTCAAATTTTTTGAGTTAATTTTTAAATTAAGATTAATGTTGATTTACTTGGTTTTAATAAATATAAAAGCTTTAGAGGGTGCAGAAGGCATGTCATATAACATATAGTTAAGTTTTTTCAATTATTATTAATCATAGTCTATGATTCATAGAGTATTTTTAATTTGGATTTGTTTTCATGAGTTTGAAGGAGTTTGAATTTTGAATCGCAATATTATAACGACTTCTTAGATAAAAATTTAGTTGACATATCTTTCATTTGAAAGGTCAGCTCATTACTAATAATTATCAATGATTATCAAATATCCTTTCCTCACTCAATGTCACACTTCGACATTTACAAGACCTTAATTTTTAGCTGAAAATCATTAATTATGTTCCGATATAGAAGTTTGAATCAAATCAAAAATCATTTTATAATCTTTCAGTGAAACTTGAATAAAAAGCAGGTGTAAAAAAAGTTATTTCAAATGATGATTCAAAATTTGAATGTTATAACAGTGATGTGAGTGTTTAAATATTTTTTCAAAACTTAGTAATTATTTTTTATTACTCATAATAACTCATAAAATTAGGGAACTTGAGGGTGTCTTTTCAAGGACTTTATTTGAATTTAAAATAATGTTTTGAATAGAACTATTTCAAGGGAAGTGTTTTACAAAAGAGTGAAATATACAAAATATTACGATAAAACGCTAAAAAACAAAACTGGTTTTTTATTACTTTGTGGATCATGGAATTGGAGTTTGAATTTCAAGTTTATATACAATGCTAAATACAACCCATACTAAATATTTAACAGTTGACTCCCTTTTTATGCGGTATACAGTATAATACTTTGATGCTCGTTATCATAGATTTTTTATTAATAAATCATTGAAGTCAAAGGCTTTATAATGACTGCATCTATTATGATCTCATTGATCTTAATCCCTGAAGCCATAGAAAGACATTTTTCTTATCTCATACACACGCGTCAGTGATTATACAATTGATACTTTGAAACGAGTTTTTTAATGTTGAATCAAATACCGAAAAATCTCAGGGTTAAAAGAGTGTGATTCAGTCCACTTAAATTGTCTGTGTCTACATCTACAGGCAAACCTATTAAAAAGTAATCGATTCTTATCTGGTAAGCTAGAATAGAATTCAAATTTTTTTCTTGCAACACAACTTCACAAAAATTCAAGTTTTAGAACTGAAAAATTGTTCAGTAATTTGGTGTAAAGATCATCAATTTATTATATACTAATCTTAATTATTCACTGTCTTATTCAATAAAGTTTAGCCACTTAAGTCTCTAAATAAGTTCTGACACTAATTCATTTAAACAATCAAATTGAACATTGAATTTTTGGCATATTATGTAAGATTGCATTACTTTGTATCCAATATTTTAAACATCAATTCAAGTATTCAAAAAAATGAGTGTAAGTTTATTAACCAAACATAAATTTAGTTACAATTAAAAGTAAAGCATTTTACAAGTGAATAGAAATAAAATTGCTTATAAATCTGATAAACTTTAAAAATATTCTGAAATTTTGTTTTGTAGCTTTTGAAAAGATTTTTCATTAACAATAAGTCATTTATGATATTCTGTTTAATTATTAAAATAATTAGTTATATTCTACTGGATTGTATACAATATGATATAATATAAATATTAAACAATCAATTAAAGTGATTGCGAACCACCATATGAGCCATCATGTGATTACGACAAGTCGAACGAAACTTGAAGTATTTGCCACAGATTTTGCAAATAAAGGGTCGAATCTTTTCTAAATGCATCTCAATATGAGCCCTGAATGCCAATCGATCACTGATACCATACATTTGAGAGCATAATTTACAAAAATATACTTTTGCGACTTTGTCTAAATTTGGAGACTCTTTATCCATGTCTTCAGTCAAGTGTTGAGAAGGTTTTTTGCATTTATTTTTAAGAGTTCTCTCAAGCTCTGGTACTGAAGAATTCATTGAATTCATTCTATTTGGATATTCATTAAATGGAACCGAACTTTGAAACGGAAACGTAAATGAAATGGGGTTTGAATGTACGATTGGACAACACGGACGATGATTGCAGTATTGAAACCATGAATTATGGTTGAAGTTCTGCCATTCGTTGCCAAAGACTTGAATGGGTTCTAATGATTATAATATTTAGAATAGAAAATAGACAACAATTCAAACTTTTCAAACCTAATTTTTCATTTTGAATAAAGTTTTCGTAGAAAACGTTTGAATTCTCTGCTATAATCTGATATGGATCTGATTCGCCATATTTTTGTTCCATTATAACAAACCAAGTGATTAATGACAAGTTTTCTAACTTAATGTCTTGTAAATGTTTTTTCATTACATTATAGAATAGGATTAGAATTGAATTCAAAACCTCATGTCTCGTGCATTGAGATTTGATGTGTGAATATTATTTGAATTCTACGATAAATAATTGTTAATTCCTTTTGATTTAAATTAAAATCTTGAATTTATAATGAATTATGAAAATATTATTTATTAATATCTTAAATACAATAATGAATTTGATGCGTGTTTTTAAACTTTTTTAATTAATAATAACTTTAAAACTAAAGACAAGAAAACAATTTTGACAAAATTTTCTGATAAAACTTTAATATTATTCGAGCTCTTCTTCTGAATCGATATCTTCAGAATTCGATCCTTCAGAAGAGTCTTCTTCTAAGTCTGTTTCTGATTCCAATTCTTCAGAAACCTCTTCCTCATATACTTCAACCTCCATTGCATTCAGCTCTTTACAAATGTCTTCATTTAATTCTTCATTGGCCTCAAGAGCTGTTTCAATACTTTTAGTTATGTTCTTAACCACAAAATCTCCTTTAGATTCATCTTCTTTCTGGACTTTGACATCAATTTTGTGATCTTCTTCAGTATCTTTCCTGAATCCTATAGTTTTGATTGATATCATCAAATACTTAAGAGCAGAGAAGTTGACGATTGAATTTCCGCTTCCGAACAGTTGGAATCGATCTCTGTTTTGGATACAACCGCCACGACTGGAAACTATGCACTCATTCGGTTCTAGTGCTGTGACTCTCGACTCAATTTGTCCGATGAGAAGACCGATCTTTAGTCGAATCCAATCAACTTTTGCGTCTTCAATAAGAAAATAACCTTTTTCTTGAATCAATACTAATTGAGGCAACTCTTCTGGTGCGCAGACTTTGGTTTGAAGGAAAACAAAGCCCCCATTACTCACAATCCCAAAGACAGCTCCGGCAGAAATCATTTTGTGTAAATCAAATTCATGAGAACTACAAGTCTTCCAATTGCCGTCTTTTTCAATAACAACTGTATTGTTTCGTCCATTTGTTTGTTCGCTTGGAATCACACAATCAATTAGACCAACGATTTTCGCTTCATTTTGTGAATCAATGGTTATGCCATAAAGTCTTTTGTCTTCTTGTATTAAATAACAATCAGGAGCTCTCGGAAGAAGTTGTTTTAGTTGAGAATTCACTTCATCTGTAGCTCGAAGAATGCCATCAGTGGTTAAACTTTCAATATCTGACTTCGGGTAACCGATAAGATGAATCACTTCATCGACACTGCAATCGATTGCTTGATAAACATCACAAATACGATGTTCTGTTTCATCATTTGAAACGAGGCCTAAGTTTGTAACGAATATATCGTTCTCTAATTTAAGACCAGGAGTTCTAATGATATCACCTGAAAGTGCCATTACTTAAGATAATTTCTTTAATTATTAACTCAGCGAATATAAATTTGAATGACTTGTGATTTAAGTTTAGGTCTAAATTGTTGTAAATCTCGCGCAGATCTCAAAAACGCATTCATTAGTTTTCAATAAGTATGAGTCGATTGATATTAATTGTCATATCTTATGATTAATTTCTGTGTAATAAATAATACCGTTTGAATACACGTTTCAATTGAGTTAAGCGCGAACTTATTATTAGTTTCAAACCTTAAAATCAAATTCAAAATCAAAATATCTTAAACATAAGTTCGTTCTAAACTTATTCTTCTACCGATTACTTGCACTTCAATTATAATTAAATCCAACAAAAGTAGAAAAATGTTGCCTAAACTCATCAAATTTCAAATATTCTTCACATTTGTATCTTCAATATTCAGCCAAAATTGTCCGAAATTTCAATCCGCCGTCAAATTAAACTCCTCTGCGATCGCATCAAACTTATCATTTGCTATCATTGCTGACGGTAAGTATTATTTGATTGCCTCTGAAGAAGAATACGAGAGATCACTGGAACCGACTGGAGATATGCCTCACGGATTCAGAGATAGTCGGGCGACAATAGTTATCGATCGTTTGAATTGCAATCATTCTCAGTATTATTTGCTTACACTTGAGGTTAACATCAAATTAAACTTTTCGTAATATGAGATAAAACTAAACTTTAATTATTTTTTTGTTTTCCTTCATATCAAATAAAGACTTTACTCAAAAACGATAGCAATTGGATTACATATTATACAACTCTGGATCTGCTCAATTGGAACCGAACGACCCAATGGTCAGAGCCTAAGCCTGTTTCGAAGTATCCAATGCTTGCTAATGATCCCTATTTCACACTGATGTCAATGTTTGAGCCAAACTTCTACATATCTAAGTTTGTAAAGACAATGCTCTATTGGGAGGAAAAGAAAACCATATTTATTGTCATCAACTTCTTTCAAAAAACTGATTTGAAATCTCTTCGTTACTATACTATCGATATGTCGAATGCATGCGAAGAGAACTTCACTTATTCTAAAAATGCTAAAGACTTTGCATCTGCTCTGACATCATTTGAGAATCCACTCGACTTCTGCTTTATTAACGACGGAATCGATGGCTCGAATTCGTTGTTGTATTGCTTTGGAGGCGATCGCTTTCAAGTCAATGAAATAAATTCACAATTCTCTCAGGTTTTCGATCGAGCAATAAATTATAGCTAACTATAGATATAAATATTAATCATTTGAATTTCATTTTGATGACACATTAAGAATACTGGTTTGCAAACAAAACTGATTGAGTTTCCGGACGTTTCAGGATCTTTAACTACGGATCGTTTGCCAATCTTTGAAAGAATTGTAAGACATTTCATAAAATAGCAAAACTTTTATTCTAATTAAATTCAATTTTTTAAAGTGTCAAAATGGAGAAACTGGTCACGAAAGCGGAATTAGACTTAGAATTCATGGCCGAAAAGCTAAGAAACCAAATCCTGAGAACATTAAGACTCCGGTTACGCAATGGGAGGATTCGATTCGTACGACAATCGAAGACAATTCTGGTTCAGTAACAACTGTCAAGATTGAAGAGGATTCGTCTTCCGTTGTCTTGATTACCATCATTTTATGTCTGATTATCATTTTCATAGTTCTTTTGGTAGTACTTATCGTAAACGCTCGCAAAAGAAGTGCAATCGCAAGAATGTAAACATTATTTATTAGTTTTATGTATTAAATCAAAATTGTATTTATTCTACTTTTTTATATACCAACCGAATCTGTAATCTTTATTTGTATTATTTTTATCACAATTCAATTTGATTCAATTTATTAAACTTTTGCATTTTCTAATTCTTTATAAACAAATACATTTTCTGAGTTTAGTGGATATGCATTGGAAAGAGTTTAGTTTTAATGCTATAAAACAGAACATTTCATCTGTAATTTAATTTAATTAAAGTTAATTTGCCCTAAAATTAAGTTATAATTTGAAACCAAAATTAGACCTCTCCTCTCACTTAAAACCACTGAATTTGGTTTGACGATAGTTTCATCGATTGAGTAAAACGTCTATTGATTGGGTGACGAAATAACTCACACAATACACAGCATCCGATATTTAAATATAGGATCATTCTCTAGAATTGCATTTTGTATTTAACTGTTATCACGAGAAGATCAAATCATGAGAAGATTTCCTTTTTATGATAGAAAAATTATGCATAAAATGCAATATTATTTATTATAGAAGTTTTTTTATTGTACAGTATTATTGACTATAAATTTCTGTTAAAAATATTCTGTGAAAACAATTTTGTTCTTCTAGAAGATTAAATCAGTTAAAGTGTGTTAAAGTGATGTAAAGGTAAGTTTTTAATAAACTTTAAATTATTTATAGAATACTAAATATTTTTCGAAAAATGTGTTTGCCTTCAAAGTTGTGTTTTTAAACTCTAGATTATTAACAAAAAGTTAAAAACGAAATATCTATTATTCGAGTAATTTGAGTGATAGTAAGCATAATAATGCCTGAAATGCAAATTAGGATCTCCTAAGCCTTGATTTTGTGCATTAAATAAAGACTTATAATATCCCAACTTTGAGAGTCAGTGCGAACATACATATAAAGGGATTATGAATGGGCTCTGGGCTTGACTAGACTGACAAACATAGAATTAGTTGTTTTGAAAAGAAGACTAGAGTCCGTGCATCCCATCTGTCACTGGTATGATCAATATTATATGCATCCCAAATAGAGTCCGAATAGTGACTATCATATAGAGATAGAACAACAGTTACTTATATTACTTGCATTACTCAATTGGCTACGTTTCGTGTCATTGCACGTCTCCTTCAATATAATTAGTTCTTCCGCTCAACATAAGCAGTCAACCGATAAACTAAAAGTATACATCAAATTGGCATCAATTTGGCATCAATTTTCCCCCTTTTCTCTGCAATTGTCTTTTATGAGTTGAGAGCATCGCTGGACCTCAACATTAAATAACAATTTAATATAATTCATTTAATTAAGCTCTTCCTCATTATTTGATCGCCATTTCATTGCTAATTAAAATACATTATTTTATCTTTTATTCATTTTTGATGGGATCAGTTGATGGAACAGTACTTATTATCATTGTTCTTGAAGCATATTTTTATAGTCATTCAATTTTATG
Organism: Camisia spinifer; assembly: GCA_034694065.1. Lineage (NCBI taxonomy): Eukaryota > Metazoa > Arthropoda > Arachnida > Sarcoptiformes > Camisiidae > Camisia > Camisia spinifer. The sequence goes on along the minus strand of JAQFXV010002055.1, from coordinate 1,304 downwards.
CTCTGATCACTACTCTTATGAACTTTTGTGAGTCATTTTGTGGGACCAAAAATTATAGTAATTGTTGAAATGCTGATCGAGGCGTCTGTTGGGCCTCTGTTTCACTTCTTTTATGTAAATATTGAGCCCACGAGAGTTACTAAAATTTATTAGAACTGTGAAAAGTCCCCCCGGAATACAAATTATTATGTGAAAATCCTATATTTTAGGTAATTTATTCTGCTCTACTGTAAGTCAGTATTGGGTAAGAAATTAGTTTATTCTCATTCTTTTCACATTTATTAATTGAGCAAATTTTGATAATTAAAGATTGAGATGAAAAATAATTCTACATTAGGAACTGATTTAGTTTTGCGTATTAACTAAACAAGAATTAATACATCGCAAAACTCAATCATTTAAACTAGTTTATCAATCAATATATTTTTATTTTATTATTATTATTCAACATGAAAATTTTGAATGTTTTTATTCTCAAAAATTCTTATGCACTCTAACATTCACTTAATTAAACTCATTTCTTTCCAAATAACTTTAGAAACAAAAAAGTTTATAAACAAGTTGTTTAAAGTTGTTTTGAAAGAGAGTTTCAGCAGATTAAGAATTAATACATCGCAAAACTCAAGCTCAATCATTTAAACTACTATAGCTTATCAATCAATGTATATTTATTTTATTATTATTATTCAACATGAAAATTTTGAATGTTTTTATTCTCAAAAATTCTTATGCACTCTAATATTCACTTAATTAAACACATTTCTTTCCAAATGACTTCAGAAACAGAAATGTTTATAAACATTTGTTAAAGTTGTTTTGAAAGAGAGTTTCAGCAGATTAATTGAGTTTTTCTCTAAATGTAGATAATTTGAAAAGAATTATAAATATAATTTATTATCTGATATCAAAGCGGAAGACTTGTCTATGAATAGTTTCGAGTACATGAGAGTAATATTTATACATCATATTATTAGTACAGAACATAAAGTTAATACTGTATGCAGAAAATTATACAGTAAGTTATCATATATTATACAGTACTTTCTCCAACATAAATGTCAAATAGTTCTTAGATATAAAGGATTGTATATTCACTAATAGATAATTTCCTGTTATCATTGATTAGTATTTCTATTTTAATTTTGAAATTATCCGAAACAATCCATGCTTTGTACTAAGATCTGAAGTTTTAATAAACTTAAGTTATGTATATATAAGTGAGAAATTTAATAATTATCGTAGTTTTACACTACAGTCTATCCACAAAGCAATAAATGCATAAAAAGTTACGCTAAAGCTTTGAT
>JAQFXV010002054.1:0-11381 GCA_034694065.1 Camisia spinifer | reverse complement strand
AAATATAAACAATGCAAAAATAAAAACCTTATTTGACTCATTCATTAGTAATGAGTTTTACTCGATTTGAATTTTGATAAAGATTTTTCAAAAAAAGATTACAAGTCTTATCAAAATGACTATTGAGTTAAACTGCAAACCTATTTTACAGGTACTGTACCTGTATGTAAGCTATTATACATTTGCTACGAATTGAGAAAGTTGCGGCTTATTTTCGGATGGTAGAATGGCGCCTTAAAGTCGACTTTCTTACACACCTATTATGCAGTGGAGCAAATCTAACCTACCTAACAGCGAAGCCTAACCATAATATGTTTAGTATTATTAAAGGTTAGGTTGGCTTCACTTCATGTAAGAAAGTCAACCTTAAGTGCCATTCTACCATCCAAAAAAAACCAAAGTTCCTTCATATTTATTATACTCAAATTCAGAATCATTTAAGAGAAAACTAAATTCAATTTCTCGAATTTCATTGAAAATTAATGTAAATTAATCAAAGTTAGTGAAATGAATACATTTGAAAATCTCTAAAATAGATGGCATTAATAGAAAGTAAATAAAAATACTTTTATTTTGACACAACATTTAAATCAATAAATTGGATAAACATTCGCTGAATTATTGATGTTCTGAAGCATATCTTCTATCAAACGATCGATAGAAATGTTTTCCTAATTATTTTAGACTCAATTCAATTGTAAACAACATTTTGAACCGTTTAATAAATAAATAAAAATAATAAACAAATGAGATGTGGAACAAATATTTTATGGATAAGTATGAAAACAAATTTTTATCATTCAATTATTTAAAACATATTAACCTTAATTAATATCTAAATTATAATAATTTATATTATTTATTAAATAATTAAATTTTTTATCAGCTTTTTGATAATTTAGATGAAAATAAATGATTTTATGGTTTAATTTCTTAGACGTTTCAGTGGTTTAACTGATGATAGTTTGAGACCTGATTATGACAAACGATTAGGCCTTAAAAGGGATTCATTGAAAGTTCCCAAACAAGAAGCAGGAGTTCATGTCTGGGTTTTCAGTCAGTTTTAGATTATTATAATCTCGAACATAATTATTTATAAAACAAATAAAAAACAAACATTTTTCAAAAAATTTCTAAATAATTAACAAAAAAAAACAGTTTAACTTTTTTTGCTTAATTAATAAAACATTTTTAAACTAATTTATGATTCAATTTCTGATTTAATTAATAGGGATTTCGATTGTGGTCGCAATACTGCTATTGATATCATTTTATTTCATTCCGTTTCCAATTAATTTGATTTTATTTATTATTTCGCTCATTATATTCTTAATTATATCGTTTTGGGTTCACATTCGAGTCAAACGTCAGTCTAATAAAGACTTAAATAGTTATGCATCTAATCGTTTATCAGGTGATCAATCCTTTGTTGACGTGCCGTTAGAGTTGATCTCTGATAATGGCTTTAAAATACAAACAAATCTGGCCTAAAGTCTCGTCCATTTGCTTAAACTTTGAATTTTAATATGTAAGCGATTTTAATATTTCATTTTAAAGCTTAATTTTAAGCAGAATTTTAGTTATAATTCAAAATATTCTCGTTTTTATCGCTATTTATTTGAGTTCTCTATTTATTCGATTTAATCTTTTGTAATACTGTATGAGTTATACCTGTATTATTCATAACATCTTTGTTGAGGACTAGAGTTATACAGAAGTTGCGGAAAACTAATGTTAGTTACTTAGGACTCGAGTAAGATATTAGGCCTTAAATTGAGTTAAAACCTCAAATTTTTCTGTATCAACATATTTTTAGAGTTTATTATTAATTTTCAATTATTTTGACAAATATTGAATTAAATGATGAGCTGACGTAATAAAAAGTCAATAGTTTTAATAGAATATACTCTCAATAATAATATCTATACATTGCGAAAGTGATTTACAATAAGGATAATTAACTTGCTTTACTCAAAGTAACTTTGGTAAGTTAATTTGGTAGCTTTCCATATTGATTAACTTACTCTAAACTCTATTTTGTGTTTATAGCTATTAATGATAGTATATTAAATAGATTGCTAACAATAACCGATATTAGCCCAACATATTTATTGACAAACGTATTAAGTAATAGGGATTTTCTTTATTTTAAAAAGATTTAAGTCTTTTCTATCTCATCATTTTATATGAGTTTTAAAATATATTTATAGTATTCTTCACTCAAAATACTATTCAAACCTTGAATTAGCTAAAAATCTATAAGCAATCCTGATCTTCAATAGAGTTTCTTTGGGTATGGATATGTCGCTTGGGAATGGGCCGAAATAGTTATGTAAGTCGGCTAAACGGTTTCGTTAAGGAATCCTAAAACGCAGTTTAAAAGCTATCAACTATCAATATTAATGATTCTCAGTGCAGTGCCTTAATGTTAAAGGCAAAATGCGAGGCTTTACAATCGAATTCATTCTAGATATAGACAAATACTAGTTATTTGAAATACTCAATTTTTTTAAAAATTTGAATACATTTTAGTGTTTTTGAGTCAAAATTGGTTGAACTAAAATAAAATCAAAATATTAGGGATAATTAATTAAAAGTTCACATTCAACAATGACATTAAAAACATTTTTCGCCATAGAAAAACAAATAAGATAATATTTAGTTCGGTAATTCGGCCACTGGTAACAATTCTGGAAAAATTTCTACGATATAGCAGATCCTCAGGTAATACTGGTTCCATTGATACAAAATTCAACAATAAAATTATTAACAAATTTCCCATAGAAAAGCCGGTTCGGTTAAATTTCGTTTAGTTTCTCGTCACTTTTCGGTAAATTTTTTTTCTTTGTATTCCGGTTCAGGCCATACTGGTTCTAATGATACCGGTTTCATATCTACATCATGTCTAGAGGCTGAATCTATAAGAGGTCAAACAGAAAACTTTTGAATATAAATTTATTTTAGTTCAATCAATTTTGGCTCAAAAATGCTAAAATTATTTAATTTTTGATAAAATTGAGTATTTCAAATGGGCCTGGGCCATTAGACCGACAAACTTTAAATGATCATCTTACCACTGAAACCCATGATAAAAAATTACCAAAAAATTAATTCTAATGTAACTTTAAACGTAGAATCTGAAAATCAAATCATCTTTTATCTATCATTTTTAGTTTTTTCTGTAGACACATTTAAAGTGCCTTTATTGAAAAATTTCAAAAAGTGAGTTTTTTTTAGTCTACTGAGAAAACGGAATCAGATAGACGAAATTTGATTTCGTTTTCAGATTCTACGTCCAAAAATACATTTAAATTATATTTTTCTAAAATTATTTATTATTGGTTTCAATCAAATTAAGCGATGTCGGTCTAGTGAACGGGACCTATCTCAAATAACTAATATTTGTTCAAATTTAGATTGAATTCGGATGTATGAATAAATCCGAATGGATTCAGATTTTGGCAATGTGATTCGGATTCGGGTGCCTCGCATTTTGCCTTTAACACTGAGGCACTGCACTGAGAATCATTAATATTTGATAGCTTTTTTACTGCGTTTTGGAATTTATTTACGAAATCGTTTAGCCGACTTATGTAACTATTTCGGCCTATTCTCGAGCGACATATTCACACCCAAATGAACCTCATTGAAGATCATGACTGTCTATAAGTTTTACAGTAAAAGTATAGCTAAATATTTGCGAATCTGAAATATTTTAATTTTATTTTTTAAATCATTGGAAATTAAATTATTCTTTTCAAAAATGTGTTGTTATAATCTCTTCTTTACTTTTCAGATATGTATTAATGTTTTAATTATTCGATTTGATCTCAAATTATGGAATTTTAAAGTCACAAATTTATTGTATTGAAACTCATTTATTTCAATATTTTATTGAAACTCAGCTTTAAAAAATACTCAATTTTATGATAAAATATACTTATTTATTGCTTATTATGTACTCAATGTTTACTCAATAAATGCAAACTTGACTCCAAAGTCTTAATGAATATACTGTTTCGAATTCTTATTTCTCATTTGATTCAACCGATGATAATTCACTCGAAATTTATTCCCGATTTACCCAAACAAGTTATTAACAGTTATTTTTAATGAATTCAAGTTTCTTAGGAATAATGTTAAGGTAATGCTGTGTTAACTCAATAGCAATGAGTTAGCGCTCAGTTTCTCTCTTTGAGTGATTCAATTATCCTTTGAATAAATGAGTTCTATTTATTTTCATCACTGATGACAAACTCTTTCCTTACTTTCAAAGAAATGATAACTTATTCCTTAGAGCAGTGGTTTCCAAACTTTTCATTTGAGAGCCTGATTGAAACAAAATATTGAATCCGAAATAAAGACATCCTTCATAAAAGAGGGAGTTAGGTTAATTTTACCCCTCCTAATAATTTGCGAAATTAAAAATTTGGACCGACGATAGATATTAATGAGATAAATTTCTAAAGTAAAATTCGAAATATCCTACATGTACTTCAAATAAATTTCCTTATTTTTTCAGTTTGAGAAATAATTTAATATCTAAATAACATGCAATTGTTGAACTTTAGTACTTTTTGTAGTTCATAAAAATGAAGTCTACTACTATTTTACAGTCATGATAATATTCAAAATCTATTCATATAATTTGAGAGAGAATTACAAAAAAAAAATTTCAGAACTATTCGAGAGCCAAATTTTAAAGCCTTGCGAGCCAACTTTGGCTCGCGGGCCGCGGTTTGGAAACCCCTGCCTTAGAGAATAAGACAGAAGAGAACTAGTTTTTGATATAAAGAAAAATAAAGTTAGTTTAATAGCTTGTTTTCTTTTATATGAACTGTCTTTAAATGACAACTAAAAGTTATATTTAATTTTCATAAAGACGAAGCTTCTAATGCTTGAATGTTTAATTACAACAATACAAACACTTTTGAGATAATAAATTTAATTGAAAATTCGAAGATCAGATTCCGTTGCAATGCATTAAAAAATAGCTGTTAGCTTATGAGGGAAAACATGGTTCAAACAATTTTCGATTAAGTTAAGCTCAATAATAAACAATAATAAATTTGAAAATAATATAACTGTTTGGTCAATGTTTCCTTTATAAGTTCACTTATTATGTTCTCAAATAATTAGTTTAAAAATCATGCCACTGATGGAGTTTTGCTGAAATTTTACAGAAACCCGTGTATTGTATTATACAATCGGGACATAGAATCCGATTTTGAACCTATTTATTAATGATAAGACTTATTATCTTTTTTTATATAACTTAATCATTTGAATCAATTACTGATCAATAAGTGAATCAATAAGTCTATGAGTTTTATTAGATTCAAAGAATGATGTCGGACTTCCTTTGAAAATCGGCCTATGGATACCGAATGATCTGAAATTTTTTATTTGGCTTAAGGATGATATTTTGAGACTTTTTTTTATCATTAAACCGAATTTCGATCTATTACAGGGACCACATAAAAATTGAAAACTGTGAAAATTCAAAAATTCCTAACTTTTCGAGGAATTCAGATATAATGATGAATTTTTTTTTAAATTTATATATTACTGATGTCTTTCAAGAAAAAAATATTAAAAATTTTTTTAACTTTTTTATCATGTTGAAAAAAATTATTCAAAATAAAAAAAACTATTTCGCACTGACGCCCATCTCCTTGCGTCGACTTTTTTGAAGAATAATAGACAACCAAATCAAAGAGAATATGTGCTGAAAAAAAGTCGAGGCAAGGAGATGGGCGTCAGTGCGAAATAGTTTTTTTTATTTTAAATAGTTTTTTTCAACATGATAAAAAAGTTAAAAAATTTTGTAATATTTTTTTCTTGAAAGACATCAGTAATATATAAATTTTAAAAAAAAATTCATCATTATATCTGAATTCCTCGAAAAGTTAGGAATTTTTAAGTTTTCACAGTTTTCAATTTTTATGTGGTCCCCTGTAATAGATCGAAATTCGGTTTAATGATAAAAAAAAAGTCTTAAAATATCAACCTTAAGCCAAATAAAAAGTTTCAGATCATTCGGTATCCATAGGCCGATTTTCAATTAAAGTCCGACATCATTCTTTCGATTAAGACTTATTAAAAAGATACTAAGTCTTTTTAATAGTTACTGAATAGGTTCGAAACGGATTTTATGCCCCGACTGTACAACAACAGCAAAATCATTTATCAATGATACAAAAAAAGTTCAAAAAAATTACAATAATTACTTTCATCAATGAATTTAATTGAGTATATTTAACATTTTTCAAAAATCATTAAATTTGTACAATGAATAATTAAAATATCAATCATTAAAACACAGTTAATAATGAAGTTATTCAGTAAAAAATCATTAAATAGTTAGAGAATTAAATAATTATAATAAATAGTTATAAAGGTCTGTGCATTTTTGGGATCTGTTCATCCATAATATCCTTTTCTTCCTTTTTTTGATTCCCTATTTTGTTTTTCTTGCATAAAATTATTTCTTTACAATTTCTGACATATAAAGCAAAAGGCATGTGATATTGAGGACCCGGTCTGTATCTATTATTTCCTATAAATCTTGAATAACTTGATTTAATTAAAACAATGAACTGAATTGTGGCGATGATTGATGTGATGAATGCCAGCAATGATCCCAATAAGAAACATATTCTTGTGGCTGCCATTAACCAAAGTAATGATATTATCACTAATAATGCTAAATATTAAAATTTTAATTAGATTAAAAATTATGATTTGAGAATTTTTAACATATCTAAATTTTTAAATTCTAAATTAGGAAAATCTTTTTATAATAGTTGAATGCTTTGCCGAAGTAATCAGATAAGTAAAATTCAGGCACTTTGAAGAGAAAGATATCTTTTTTATGGGAAAAATTTGTTTAAAATTCATTTTATTGAATATTAATACTATTTCTTCCATTAAATCATATTTTAAGACTTCATAACCCATTAAAACAATTATTTAATTCTGAAGATATCTCTCAAAACCTTATGAGTGCACTTATCTGATTACTTCCGCAAAGCATTCAATTACACTTTTAGCTTAATTAACTTCAAATTGATTCTCAGTTCGCGTAAAATTCAAAATGAATTCAATATTCCTATTTATTATACGCATTCAAACTTTTGAAATTTTTATATTTTATCTAAAATTTTCCTAAATATCATAACTGAATTACAAAAAGGATCATTTTTTAGATAAATATTATTTTTCGATTTAACTCTTCATAACGATTTATACCGACATAAAATAAATTCATAACATACCACTCCAGTCAACGATCGTTTTTATTCTTTGCGCTCTTTTAATATTTGGATCTTCATCGATATCAGTCACTATAATCTTTGGCGGTTTAACCATTTAAAAGTTAACACAACTACTCAACTATTCTCAATTCAAACTAGTATTATACAAAATTAACATAAAAAATTGATTTTTAAACTAACTTATCACTAATTTTACACAATTCACATTTAATTATTTCCGTCAACATTTGTAAAGCTTAACAAAGCGAACATATAATTAAATCTATTTCTAATAAATATTTATTTGGCTTCCTATGAGTTTGTGTACTCTGTGTATGTGATAGAGCGAGATATTCATCTGGAAGAGAAGTTATAATTGCTATTATATGCTAGTGATATATCAGAATATGCAGAAAAGGTCAAGGATTGGGTGTGGAGTTTAGTTTAGTTAATATTTATAGCGGAAAAATATCTTTTTTTCCTCGCAAAAATTGGTCAATAATTTTGTTCATGTATTCACTATTCAGTTCTCGAATATATCACATTCAAATGTGTTAGTGTGAGAACAATTAAAATGAAAGTTATTTTCAAATGATTAAGTTAAATAAATTTTCAAAATTCAAAAGTTTTCATAAAAGATCTAATTTAGTTTTGATTATAATTAAGAAGAAAATTAAATTATTCAACTCATGTTTGATATAAATATATTAATTTGAAAATGTTAGTTAAAAATCTAAATTTTGAAGTTAATGTTGAAAAAATTTCACTTGAAAAGAGTTTCAACAAAGTTCTTCATGATTTGAACAACCTAACTGAAGCTGTTGAATAAGCTCACACATTGAATTCTAATGGAAACATGAATATGTGTTGGACTCATGAGTGACCCCAATAAGAGCTATTGTTCTACTAATACAAGTAACGCACGTCTGACTGTCCTGCGCCATATGATAAAGGTTCACATTACTGAATGATTTATTTTAGCATTAAATATTTAGTTTCTATTAAAATGATTAAAATTTCGCTTTTAAACGCGATATTTAATATGGTCTTCAATGAAGAATAATTGAAATTCTTTGTGCAAAAAAAAAATCCAAGAAAATAACTTAGTTTAAAATTATTATTCATTGGAAGGCAATTAAATACTTTTTTGTATAACTTACTCTTTAATCTTAATTCTATTAATTGGGGAACGATAGAGATCTGTTGTCAAGAAATAAAATCAAAGTTTAATCAATTTCTATTTTTTAATCGTATTTTGAATAAAATACAATTGCATTTTCTTCCTATCCTAATATACTAATGTTTGACATTTTCACCGAGAACATTTTATTAAATTTTCGAAACCTCGTCCATTTGTAAGAATATATCAAATGAAAAAATATTGCTTACTGTACATGTTAACCCATTCTTCACTATTTAAAAACTTTTGATTTTATTCAGGAATTTTGTAGAAAAGGTTATAGTGCCTCTTCTTTTCTACACTATTCAATTACGGTTTATAGCATTTTTAGACGATTTTAAAGGATTTTTTAATTTTTTTTAATCCAATAAAATTTTTTAGAATTGATAAGTTTGACCCCACTCTGTAATCAACAATGGGCTTATTTTGAATAAAAGGATTAAAGTTAATTCAAGTCCACATTCATTTAGAATAAATTTTCGACTAATTCAATAAAAATAATGTATGTGAAAAATGTAGTGTTCTAACCATAGATGGGCACGCTCAGCGCTCGGCGCTCGGGTGAATTTAGACGCTCGCGCTCGGGGTACCGAGTGTTTAGCATGTTGATTTTAAGAATTCAAGGGTTAAAAATATTATTTAAGTCTGTTTTCTCGAAAAATCCTTTTAGTTTTCTTTTAAACCAATGTTCCTACAACTTTTATCGAAACAATTGTCTTCATAGAAATAATAAGTATGCATGAAGATTCTTGAACATTGTGATCAACTGCCTAAATTTTTGAACTTTTTACTTGCAAAGTTCAAAATTAACGCTCAGCGCTCACGCTCGGGGAATTAGAAACGCTCGACACTCGCGCTCGGCACCGAGCGTTGCCCATCACTGGTTTTAACGATTATTTCTAATTCAATTTTATCTGTATTATAACTTAAAGCTATTTATTTTAGCAATGAAAACATGATTCCACACAGCGGTCAATAGACGTGACATAATATCGATTCCTCTGAAAACATCAACAAATACTTCTTCAATTCAAACATTATAATGATTTCAATATTTATTTAAGCAGATTTTGTAAAAGTCATGGAGAATAATAAGTCCAATTGTTTATCATTGAGATGTTTGCAGAAAAATTTGTGTTCAGGTATTGTAGAAAATATTAAACAATTCATGTCTTTAAATAATTTCTGATATTTTTATAATTATGTCTAATATTTATATTTAGTTTCATCTGCAATAATAACCGCATTTGTTTTAATAGTAATAATTGGCATCATTTCTGTGGCTTATAAAACACTTTCATTAAATGAAGTGAGAATTATAATTATAATTTTGGGAATAATTACAATCATAATGGTTTGCACGTGTTCTGTAACTAATTTGTTTAATTCATTTTTAATTAAAATTTCGTTATTCAGTAATTTTCGCAATTATAATAACAAACAAACAGATCCTATCAAAGAAGTCGTTCTCTGATGTCGAAGAATTCAATCATTTCAGATATAATTATGGTTTAATGTCATAATTTATAAATTGAAATTTTATATGACCAAAACTTTTATAAATCAATTTTTATAGCTTTTTATTTAATTATGAATGTTTTGACACATTATTGAAAAGTATTAAACATAACTAGCAAGAGATGATGTGATCAAGAATTCACTCTTACACTAAGTTTTAAACATTGAGATTTCTATTTATTTGTAGAACAATTATTAAACGGTATGACGACAAATCCTCGCGAACAAAAACCTCGCGAACAAAAACCACGTGAATATACGATAAACTTATTCGATAATGGATTTGAATGAATTAGAACATAACTCTTAATTAAGTTAAAAATGAAATTAATTTTTTCATGCAGTGGTTTTAAAATGGTTTTAACTATGGTTTTAAAATATAAAAACTCAAATTAATGCTGATTAATTTGAATTTTTAAAGGAATATAAATATTTATATATATATTTTAAAACCATAGTTAAAACCACTGCATGAAAAAATTAATTTCATCTTTAACTTAATTAAGAGTTAATATGAAAAAGTCAATTAAACCAAAAAATATATGAATTATTATTTTAATTCAAAAACTAAACTATTAATCAATTTTCAATTATTGCAGATATTAAAATTTTTGAATTTCAAAAATTGGAAGAGTTTTTTCAAAAGTTAGCTGAGGTTTTGGGCCGCGAGGTTTTTGTTCGCGAGGTTTTAGGCCGCGAGGATTTGTCGCAGAACCTATTAAACAGATGAATTAGAGTGTTAGACAAAAGAAGGTAAGATAATTTTAACCCTCAGAGATTTTATGATAGAGTATTGATGAGAAATGAATGGTAAAATATGTAGAAAAACTAATTTCTCACTCATGCCACCAAAAGGTAAAATTTTGGTGAGTGCTCGTTTATTCTTCATTTTTGCTAATTTCAGACAAAATAAAATTAATTAAAAAAGCAGAAAATTTATAAATTTTTGCATTTCATACTATATGTCCAAAAAATTCATGCGCTCGACTCATGTGGAATTTTAAAAGTTTTTTTATGCTAGAATTTATGATTCCTCTACTTTCGTAACAGAAACGAGTTTTCAGTGCATAATTTTTAATCTTATTAATTTTATTAGACATAGAAATAAAAGTTAATATGAAAAACTTTGAAAACTTAACGTTTTATTTTTCATTTGAGATAAGCTCAGAGGCGTAAAAAATAACATCACATTCTGCTAAGTTTCTACATTTTAATTTAAAAAAACAATATCGAAAACTACGATTATTTCAAGTATTGTGCTTTTAATCCAACTCACAGAATGTCTTACACCTGATATTCGTTTTTTAGAAATTACAAAATAACTGTAGAAACTGTGTAAAGACTATATGAACAGTAAGTTGCATATTAGCATGCATTTGAACTTTATAGTAATACAGATAAAACTTATAAATTTTGAAAAAGTCTTT
>JAQFXV010002053.1:0-11389 GCA_034694065.1 Camisia spinifer | reverse complement strand
ACATCTGCTTTATCTCCTTCTTGTATTTGACAAATTACTTCTCCATTCGCGGGATTGACTGTCGGGAATGTTTTACCGCTTAATGAATTGACGAATTCATTGTTGATAAATAACTGGAAAATTTAAAATTTTATCATAAATCAATTAATCTTTTAATTTGAGTTAATCTTTTTACTGATTAAAAATATGTTGTAATTTTAGTGCAACTTTTATTCTATACTTATTTTATATTAAAGTCTATACATGTATTTTAAATTTAAGATAAGATGCATGAAAAAATTGATACTAAAATTATAAGATTAGGACAGATTCTTATGAATATGAATTAACTTTAACACACTATCAAAAAGAACTCATAATGAATGAACTGAAGCAACTGATTAATTCTAAAAGCTATTCGTCAATTAGAATAAAGACTACAATAAATGTCATAAATATTAAAGTTGAAGTAGATTTTGATATAATTAAATGAGAATATTTTATATTTGAAAATTTATTAGCGAAAAATGAAAAATATAAGGAAAATCTTTCTCTATAAATAAATGTTTAACTTAAAGTCGAAATTTGGTCTCTTTCGACTTTTAACCTTCATTATTGATTTATTATTTAGATGTCTGTAAATTAGTTTGACAGACAAACAATTTTCAACATTATGCTAATTATTACACTGTCTATTCATATCTTTTATAGACAGGTAAACATAACTTATCCAAAATTATTATAGTCTTCGCACTCAAGATGTATTGATATTATGATGCATATACTAATATGCAATAATAATAATAATAATATGCAAATACTGCTAAAAAGTTGTAAATTAAAATCCTTATCCATAATAATAAATTGTGTTTTTGATTACTCATTACTTAGAAAAAATTTTGTTGACTTAGAGAGGAAAAGTTTGATTCATTTTCCTTTCAAATATAGCAAAAGTTATTTAGATTTTTTTTTAAAGAAGTTCAAAGCATCATATGTTTAGATGAGGAAAAGGAAGTCTCTGTTTCATAGTTCTGATTTATACACAATTAAAATTTTATTACTTATGTATTTTAAACTCAGTGTAATTTAATTACATTCAATATATATAATAATGTAAAGAGCGATCAAATATCTTCGAAATCTTAGATAACTCTTAATAAGCATGAAATGTCTGTGAAGTTTGAGCTATTATCAGAATAGTAGTTAATTTGAAACAAAAATAAAACTAACGATGAATAACGGTTAATAGTCAAGTACTACTTAATCTATCAAATATTTTTTGATGGAGTTTAATTAGATAAGATTCAATTTTATGCTAACTCATCATTTATTAAGACAACTCTAACCTTCAAAACCTTCAAAATGACATCTTATCATAACTTTTTAAATATCTGTCTCTATAGTTAAATAAGTAGAAAAATAAATTTTCATTATATAACTTGTTTTATAACTGAGGAATTTTTAATTCAAATTAATAATAATAGCTTAAAAACTGATTCATTAATTAAGAAGTTTTCAAAACTCAATGATAACTATGAATAACATAAATATTTTTCAGAAACCTTCCACACATTTGCTATAAAATAAATTTTACAAAAAACTTTAAAACACTTAAATAAGAGCCAAAAGTTAAACTTTTTATTCTTTTAATTTGTTTTGAAAAATTTAACAAAATTAAATTCAAAAATAGATTTCAACAATACCTGAGTATATTTAACTTTAGGATTTCTCTCGGCTGGCATTTTGACGATTTCAAAAACTTTGATTTATTTCGAAAGATAGGGCTTTAGACTATGAAAAACAATTTAACGTTCACACTGACTGACTTTGAAATGAAGAATGATTTTATTATAAGACTAGACTTCTGTATTGAAGGTTGATTTAAACAGTTGTTGTAATGTAAGAACAGATGAACTAATCGGAGTTGTAAATGATAAGCAATGCAGTCACTAGAGTACTAAAGCAGAGCGTATAAGCATTGAGTATATGCTTCGACACTTGTGAGGCTCTAATCATTTGCTTTCAATATAAAGTGATATTGAATATGAGGCCAGGGTATCATCATTAGGAAGGGGATATCAATCATTTATCCTGAATGGAAACCCTATCAAATGGTATTAATTCATAGTTCTCTAATATATCTATCAATACAATAATATTTCATTTTGATTAATATATTCATCTTTTAATGTTTGATTTTAGTTAATAAGAAATTTGAACTAAAAACATATAACTTTCTGATAAGGATAACCTTGAATTTATTTGTTGAAGATGAAGTTGAACTATGAAAACTTCTTATTTTATTATAAGATTAGCCGGAAATCCTAATTATCTACTTATTCAAGTGATTTTCATGAATAAATTTAAAAATTTGCACAAAACAATATAATTATTTTTGACTCTAGAACAATATTCATGCCTAATAAATGTAACTTAGATTCAATCACTCGAACCTGACAGGCCTTACAATTAAGTTCCACAAACATGTTCAAACTCTAAATAATGAGAAAAATTGCTAACCCTTAGAGTCGAATACCATGTATTAAAGTTAAAATGTTTAGTAGTTATAAAAATATGAATATGCAATGAACACATTTAAATTATACTATTAGTTGTACAGTACATGTAATCCCATTTAATGAGAATTATTTTCAATTTGAGAACATCTGTTACTGTATAAAACACCTAATAATAAGTTTGATTCCATGTTTTATCTTATTTCAAATAATTAACTTTTCAAATCGAAATTCAAAATATGAATCAATGATTAAACTTAAGTTAAAAACAAGTCTTGAGCCAACTTTTCATGTCTCGGATTCTCAAGTTTTGATTCCCGCCACTGCCATATGAAAGATAGAGACCCTCCTAATTCAAAACTTCATATTAATATTGAAGGAAAATTCAAGGCTAGAGGGAGTCCAATATGAGATAATACGAATAGCTGTACATTCACGCATAGCTACACAAATATATTTGTTGATGAGGAGAATATAATATATGACTTTTGAAGTATGCACTCAAGCGACAGACGCGTTGAGTTTTTGTCATATAAGCGTTTTATCGCTTAATAAATGATTTATTGTGTTTTCAGTCAATTAAATGAAAAAATGACCTCGAATTCTATGTGACAAGAATTGGATTTTATTAAAGTTTTCCTCATTATTTTGAGGGTGAAAATCAATAATTCAATCATAAATGGAGATTAAAATAACATAATTTTTTCACATTCAGTTCAAAACTTTAATATATCTTTACTTAACTTTAATATAAATGGAATAATTGTTAAAGTTATGAATTCAAAAACTTGTATATCTAATGAAAGTTATCTTTCTTATAGAATCGCATCAATCAATTAGTGAACAAACTCATACTTAGAATGATCAAATTCTCACATAGCATGATATGTGTTATAAAGCAACAAAAATTTAAATACAAACAAAAAACAATTAAGTCATTTTTGATTACCTGAGACTGTTTTACTTGTGGAATACGTATTGCTTTGTATACTGTTTTCAACATTTTGAATAAGTCTTTGAACTGTTTTGGGTTTTAACAAAAATTTCAATAAAGATCAATAAATCAGAAATCTATTCTAAGTTTCAGACAGTGACGAAAACTAACTCATATTCTTGCAATTTTAAAATATTTAACAAATAATTAATCAGTTCCCTCATTATCTTCAAAAAATTATGTAATTTCTATAGTGATAATCTCAGGATAGTTATCTTCTTTACAAAGTAAAAGTCTATTTTTCTGTTTTCGTCTGTTAAATAACAAAAGTCTGTTATGAGTCAGTTTTATTCATTTATTTAAGATAAAACGTTCTTTTGTAAATCAAATGAATTTGTGTCAAAATATTATTAAGTGAAAATCAATTTCATTGTTATCAACATTGCTATTAATAATAGCGTATTATTAACCTCTTATTCAAAAAGATATATATTTAGCACAAAACTTCGAGCTTCATGAGCGCAATTCTCAGACTGATCCCTTCAAGATTGAGCCTTAATCATAAAGAATATGCATGTGGTCCTTTTTAAGTTGGCCTTTAAAATGAGCGCTAATTATTATACAATATTATAACATTCAATATGATAAATATATTTGAAACTTATTTGAAATTATAGGTAAGATTACTTCAGGTTAATTTAAAAATTTTATTCAATAGTCACTATAGCTTATTAAATAAATTCAAATCTTCTCGGAACAAAATTCCATCTCTAGCTTGAAATCTGCTAGAATAGTCTCATAATGTAATTAAGTTTTCACTTGATCTATGCGGCTTCAAAGCTCTAGTATGGGTTTCTATACGCGCTTATGTATATCATTCTATACATGTGATTGTTATTCATTTATTCCTCATATCAATGAAAAATGTTATGAATATATTATCTATTTTCAAAAGGTATCTAAAAATTAATTGATATTTGTTTTATTTCTATAATAAATTCTGTAGAAGAGAACTCAACTCGTATTTTACACTTTAGTAGAAGTGTTTATAGTTATTACAAAGCAATATAAATATCAATAACTTTTAAGTATCTTTTGAGAAAAACATGATACATATTATGAAATTTTTTTTGGAACAAATATTGCAGAAAAGTTTATCCTGTGAGCTGTGATCTCAATAAATTGTTCAAAAGGCTGAGACCTAAATGAAAGTAACATTTGCGCAGAAAATTGATTCAACTAATTATACATTATCCATAACACAAGTCATACATTGAATTAATTAGGGTTAAAACTCTATAAACCATTGAAAAGTTTGTATCTAAAAATAAAACTTTCTTTTTTAAAACTAAAAAGCTGAGCGATTAATTATAGATTTATTTTTGTGTTTTTAAAAGTTTATAAATAGAAAACTTGAAGTTAAGTTATTCTAAATATTTGAGAAGAAGAGGATAAAGTTTGGGATAAAGCGAGAGAAGCTTTAAAGTGTATGATAGATAGTGTAAAATAGAGTGTTTGATAAGTATTTTCAATATGCGCATTGTGAATAAGCTCTGGTTAGCAACAAGTTATAACTTGAAATCCATCCATTGCTTATTTTCAATGAGAGTTTTACTGATTATTCTATCCTTCATTCCTTTTAATCTATAAGAATTTTATTTACAGAACTGATAGTTTATACCAAATAAATGAGAACATTATCTCGTTTTATACAGTTTTATACAGTTTACTCTATAGTGAATGTGACGAACTTTTTATAAGCACTTTTCTATGAACTTTAGATTTTATCTAATGTTTAGATTTTTAAAGTGAATTGGCAATTGAAATATTGTGAACATTTATTTTCACGAATGAATTGATTTTTTAATTAACTTTTTAAAAGTTTATGCAATATTTTTGGAACATTTTTTATATTGCTTGAAGTGATTCTTTGAAATAATTTCAATACAATAATAAATTGATTGAATTATTATTTTACTTAATTTTCTAGAGGACTCATTTGTTTGCTTAGTTATCAACTAAAAGTTAATGCCTTTTGTGCCATATCTATGATAAATAAGTTTCTACTCTTGTAATGTAAGTGTATTTTTGCATCTGTAATAACAATAAACTTTTTGTATACTTATCATTAAACTTAATAACTATACTCAAGTCAAACATTATTGGCATAGTTTTTCAGTTAAAAAGTTGCAAATTAATAAATACTCATATTATATCATATTTTTAAACTTTTAGTAGTTATGAGATTTTTGCCTGAAATACAAACTTTGTTTTTATTGTTTTTAAATTTATGTTAAGGAGAGAATTGACGGATAAGTTGTTTCTCATTCTATAATTACTATGAATTTATTGAAATATTCAGTTCAAGGATTTTTCTGTGAGAAAATTTATTTGATTTGAGGATTTAATTCGATTTTTTGATATATGTGAAAAACTGAAATCAAGGATATCTCGTTACCTTCGAATTAGCTATTTAACAGTTTCAATTATAAGATATCTTTTAAGCTTCGTAAGAATTTTCAATATTATTTAGTGAAAATGTTGTGTTTATTCGGGAATCCGGAAATTCTGTGTTTAGTCATGCATTATTTGGGAATTTGCTCAGTATGTGAAGTAATTCAAGTAAATTCAAGTTGTTTATGAAATGCATAGAGACTAATGATTAGAGTAAGCTTTTGAAAATTCAAAACTGAATTGAGGTTTTGGTTTTATTTTAGAAACACTTTTTATTAAATTATAAAAAGTTAAAAGGAAATCTGAAATATTCCATCGGCTAACCAAATATAATAAATTTAAATGCGTGTGAAGAAATATTTGCTTTTTATCAATAATTTCGATATTTTATTGGTGAAAAAGTCCTTTTTTATTGAATATATCAATTATATAGCAATAAATGGAAGTTAAGAGAAAAATGTTATCCAAAATGAAATTATTCATTTGTTTTAAACTGAAAAAGAAGTTTTTGATTCGCAGTATAATTATTCAAAAATAACTTCATTCATAATCTCATTCAAACGAAATTGTTTTTTTCTCAATAGATTCTAAAATAAAACACTTGAAAACAAAAATTAGTGTTTAATCACTTTTCGATGCGATTTATGACAAACTTTTTAATATTTTTCCTGAATTAAAACAACATTACAATTGACATAAGAGTTGAACAAAACAATAAAATGGCTGAAGCGTCGAGAGCTCGATCACAATCACAAAACACCGAACAAGAATCCAACACATCTTCTGACGAATGGGACTATAGATCTCGATCTTCATCCGCAGATTCAGTTCATAATAATATGCTTTTCACAGAACGACAAATATCTTGCGATAGCGAGACATCGAGTCTCGACTTATCATATCTTAATCTTGATGTCGATTCTTGTGGTACAAATATTTCTCAATTCCCTAAAACATTATTGACAATCAATTTGAGTGGCAATCGTTTAAATGATTTTCCGCATCAATTGATTACTTATTCACAGTTACAAATGCTTGACTTATCCCAAAATCAATTAACCTCATTATCACCTGAAATCTGTGAATTAAAAATGTTGCGGACATTAATTTGTGCTAATAATCAATTGGACGATAATTCATTGCCTAAAGATTTTGGTCGAAATTTAGCCAATAATTTGCGTGTTCTCTCATTGGGGGGAAATTTGGTCAGTATTTAATTTTTGTAATTGTATTTAAACTCAAGTTTTTAAATGAAATCGCGTTAAATTTGAAACAATTATATTTTGACTCAATTTTATGTTTTAGTTTTTCAATAAATATTTTTCTTCAATCTCATGAACAGTTAGTTTGTTCGTCAAAATGTGTTACAAACTGTAAATTTTGAATCCAGCAGAACTTGTGATTTCTTGGATTATTTTAAGCGTTAATAAATTTGGTAACAATTAGAAAGTAAGATATTGTGAACCTCCAAAATTTTTTTCAATTTACATCGTTTTCAAAAAAATTTGATTAAACTTAAAATTAAATTTCTAATTTTTTAGATGATATGAAACGAAATTTGGGAGAAAAAATATTCATAAATGTTTAATCTGTATTTATGACCAATAAGTTGAGAAAAAGAAAGTTGAATGATCAGAATAAGATATTTTCTCAATTAAAAACTACAGAAGTTTAGAACTTTATCGAACGTAAATAAACAATATCAATATTAATACCAATGATGACAAATAATTTCATAGTTTTTATTTAAGAGAAAATATTTTTCGCTTATTCTGTTAATTAAAATTTCGAACTATTAAACTCTCCTTTTCTCAATTTATTGCTATAATAACTATACAGATAAATCATTTTTGATATATTTTTTTAATGCTTATTGAAGATGAACTTTTTCCTTTCGTTTCATATCGTATAAAAAATTAGAAATTCGTTCAAAATTAAATCAAACTTTTTTTTACAAAGATTTAAATTGAAAAAAAAACTTTCGAGTTTCAGAAGAACTTACCGAAGTTTTGATCCAATTTATTAACACTCGAATAAACTAAGAAATCACAAGTTCTGATGAATTTAAAAATTACAGTTTGTGACACTTTTTTTTATGAATAAACTAAAAGTTCATGAGATTGAAGAAAAAATATTTGTTGAAGAACTAAAACTTTAAATTGAGTCAAAAAATATCTATAATTATTATTCAAAATTGTCTTATGAGTTATGATACGGAAAGTTATGAATTAATAAAAATATCCTCATAAAATATTTCTATAGTTCCGAACAATTCCTCAACAAATTCTCGAATTAAAATCACTAAAATCTCTATATTTGGGCAGTAATGCCATTGAAGCGGTTCCGCGTGATATCTATCGCATGGAATCATTGCGTTTACTATATCTCGGGGGCAATCAATTGGAATCATTGCCAGAAGAAGTTGGAAGACTTCAACACTTAGAATCATTATCACTTTGTGAGAATAAATTAAAATCATTGCCACCAACAATAGTTCAGTTGAAATCATTGCGATCATTAGCACTACATAGGAATCAATTGACAACTTTGCCGCCACAAATTGTTAAATTAAGATGTCTTATAGAGTTGTCCTTAAGGAATAATCCACTGGTTATGCGATTTGTTAAGGATATGATGTAAGTTAGAAATAATTTTATATTGATTTTGTATTATTTAATTGTTAAGAAGGTTTTCTTTTAACTATTGTAACAGTTTTCTAATGCTATTATAAACATGTGATTTTAGATTTTAGAGTTTTTTTTGTAAAAATCATGATTTTATGCAAAATTCAAATGATCATTTTAATTTATGATGGATTCGATAATTTTCAAGTACAAAAAACTGATAATTCAATGCATATCTCAAAAAAGTTACCATTATAAAAATATATGTATTATGAAGAGTGAGTTAATCAACATTAGCAACAAACTCATGGTTAACACATTTTTCAAAATCTATATCAAATATTTTTATTAGTGACTGCGATAAGCATTGAATTCATCTTTCAAAATGAAAGTTTTGAAAATTTAAATTTTTCCATTTATTGAAATAATAATATCTAATGCATGAGTTGATAACAATAAATTCATACTTAACTAACATGTTAATGAATATTTGAATATTTGAATTAATAAACTAAATGATCAATTTTAGGTATGATCCGCCCTCACTCATGGAATTGGCCGCTCGTGCTATCAAAATAAATAAATTACACTATAATAATATAGAACTACCAAATTGTTTATCAACCTATTTAGATAGCGCTCATCGATGTGTGAATCCTAAATGCAAAGGTTTTATTTTAATTGTTTTTAATAACACAATAAATCTCTTAATAAAAGCAATTTTTCAACTTTATCCTCTTGAAAATTGCCTCTTTTTATATGGTTTTATACTCATTAATTTTGTTTTTGTTTGAGTTTTGTACTCATTATTATGTTTTTTGTCTTTCAAAGGCGTTTATTTTGACTCAAGAGTAGAACACATAAAGTTTGTTGACTTTTGCGGGTCTTATCGATTACCACTATTGCAATATCTCTGTTCTCCTCGATGTTCATCACTATCACCTGCTGTTAACAGTACTTATAGTTCTGATGATGAAGATTATGGAAGTGAAGAACAAACCACTGAATTCAAACTGAAACGAGTACTTTTAGGATAAAAATAATTCAAAATCCTGATTATTCGAAAAACTTTAAAAACGGACTACGAATTGAAAATTTGATACGAATTGAGCCATAATTCAAAGCTTTACTACATTTAAATTACTATTAAAGTTATAATAATTACTTAACAAATCCTAATAAAAACTTTTTAATAAACTTGTTTTTGAAAATCTCTTCTTTTAATGTTTTCCCTGTTCTTTAGAGAAAGTTTATAATCGAACAAATTTCCTGAATAAGGAGTATTTGAATAATTTCTTAAATCTAAACCGAAAATAAGAAGTAACTAATTTTTAAGCATTTTATTCAATATTTAAGTGGATTAATTCAATGAATTTGATTGCTATTGAATGTCATTCTATACAAAATATTCTGCTATCTATTGAAATAATGTTTTGATAACTGTAGTTAATAGAGAAGTACAAAAAAATAAAAATAGATTTCAGCACAAGTTCTGATAAACTCAATTAGCATTCAATAAAAACTGTAAAAATTTTGATTTTTAAATTTTTGACTTAAGCCCTATACAATGTAAATGATCATAGGATAGGGCTTATGTGCCGACTCGAACGATATTTTTGAGAGACTTCAAAGCTTTTATGAACTGAACTTATGAGTCAATAAAAGTCAATTCAACACAAACTAAACACTATTCTGCGCTTATATTATAAACTTAAAAGATTATAAAACTTAATATAATTCATAATTTTTTTTATAAAATAAGTCATAATTAAGACAAATCCAGATGTTGTTAATTAAGCAAATTTTTGAACTTCAAATTTTGAAAAACTTTTTAATTTATTGTTTTACATGATTTATAATTTTTTACACTGTATTTCGACATTAATTTCTTAAATTCAATGATAAATGGGCTCAAAATTTTGTATAAACGATTGTTTTAATTATCTCTTTCTATTCGAGCAGATAAATCGATTTAAATTAAACAGATTTTAAATAAAGACAATATAAATAATAATATCGGTATCTATTGAATGAAATTCAATATAGTTTCTAATATTATATTAAAATTAAAGTTTTAATATATTGTTAGCCTTTATTTTAGTGAACATTTCATTCAAATTCTATATCAAAATCATCTTATTTAACATTTAAAATTCAAGTTAATCATGATTTTACGACTTCAATAAAAATAGAACAGAAATAGAATGAGAAAACTTATATTTCTTGTCAATTAATTTTTTCATTTTAAGTATTATTTCATTTAAATCTTTACAACTTTTTTATTGAATTACAATTACAATCATTAGGATTTTTGCTATACTTTTATACACATTTTTTTAGCTTAAATCAAATAATTAGTCATTTTTCTGATGGGAAAAGAATAAAATTTATCTAAAAAATTAAACTTTTTCACGAAAATAAGAGTAAGTTTTGCTAAAATCAAGTTTTTTTTCGAAAAAACATTAATAAAACAAAATATAATAACATCGCAACTGAAATACATCTTTATTTACATAAAAATTTTAAGCTTAAAGAAAATAAAACAATAGTTAAAGAAAAGAAAGTTAAGAAAACTTTCGATTTCATCGAATCAATACTTTTTTGATGAATTAATAATTAATTTTTTTAAAATTTATTTTCTCTTTCTTAATGACAAATATTTTAAAGAATAGTTAAGAATAAAATCCAAATAAAAACAATTAAAATGTTTTCTCTAATGAAATGTGTGTTTAAAAAATCAAACTTTAATTTATTTTCAATGAGTTTATGATTTCTAATAAAAGATGTTAAAAGACTTTTTGCTCTAAAGTGATGAATAAAAACCACTTCTTGACAGACGAGTGACAAAACATCGACTTTTGGTGCGTAAAAACATTTGCAAA